>CM062829.1:27596150-27700814 GCA_031772345.1 Himalopsyche anomala
TATTCTGGCGGCATGGTACTTATTTCCGACGGTCTGAAATAATCGACCATAGGCAATATTTTTTTTTAAGTTGGTACCAATGATATGTTGCGTTTGTCCACAGTAATCGTCGTACTTCTGTCAAACTATTCTCTGACGTAAACATAACCTCTATTACTATGGTAAACATAGATGATACTTTGGTTATTTTAATAAATTAATCTATGAAACGGACATGATGTCAGGAACTGAAAATATTCTTCCAGTATTTTTATGCCTGATTAGTTCTCCCCACTCGCTATATACGCATAAGAGTGATTGTAATGAGACAATAATATGTCTTACGTTTACTACAAATATGCTACCTTTTCTACATGAAAATCAACTAAATGCCGCTAATAGTAACGCAGTTCTGTAGAAAATTGCCAAACTATCATACAAGGAGATCAGGGAAAGCGATAAGTTACGCTAAATACGAATATGATAACCATATGAAACAGAAACAGAAAGATGTCGAATTGAATTTCCTATATCCATAATAGAGCAAATTTGAAATACGTCGATGAATTTTCCTTATATTTTTTTAATCTGCAACGATTATCGGTCCCTTGGATTCCTAAATTTGTTTTTTTTTTATATTGTCTTATTGGGAATTAAATATCTTAGGAATCGCATTGCTTTCTGTGGAATTTGTCAATTTTCAGGGTGAAAATGAGTACTTAGCTTGTTGTAAAGCATTTAAAAACATGAAAGAAATAATCAAAATTCGGTCTTCGATTCCCGACATCGTATTCGTTTTTCATTCAGTCAAATAATAAAAATAAACAAAATATCGCCTTTGTTTAAGGTTTACGGCAGAAGGCTTCCCCATATACGTTTGAAAAATAGCGCGAACATAAATGCAAATAAATTTAACTCGTACCAACAGTCAGATACTAATACAAAAAATATTGTGTCTGGCTTGAATGGGTTGAAATAATAGACCGTCGGAATCCATAGTAAAATTTATTTTAGACGGTCTCAAATGCTTTACCCGTTCGGGCTGAGCACATTTTTTTTGTATTATCATTTGAAGGTTGGTCAACATTCGTTGATTTTAATCTTCGATCTGTCAAACGCATAGGATGTCACATGTATAATGTCATATTTTCTTCATTTGACTGAATGATAGTTCAAAGTACTTAAAAGTAAATATATCATTATTATTTCTGTATAATATAGTTTTAAGTATTTAAGACTTCCTTCCTTATCGAGTTGACGTTGATATTGTTTTAATTTATCGTTAAGGAATTTTATCAACATAAAAACAGTGCAATCAATACATAGTTGAATGTAAAATTATGCCATTGCTCCTAATATAATATTTATTACAAAGGCATGTTTCCCTGGTGTAATCAGATGTGTAGATTGCACCCACACATGCAAATAGTGACTCCGCACGCGGGTAAAGAGGCATACTAAAACCATCATAAATCTTATTCCATTAGTGTTCAAATTGTTAGTCTAAGTGAAGTGATAAATATTTTTTGTAATAATTGATATTTTTTTAATCAATTTTCAGATTTGTGACATTGATCTTAACATGCTGGATGTTATTGCGAGATATCCGGGAAGTGTCCATGATGAATTCAATTTTAACACTTCTAACACTATGATTGAAATGAAGATATTAGTCAACGAAAGGATTGGAACTTTTTTCTGTTGGGTATATAAACATATTTTGAATTTTGTGAGGAATTCGGAGATAAGGGAACGAATAAGACAGCGACTGGGTCACATGCTGCGGATGCCTCCGGAAAGCCTTCATCGTGCCAACCTCTTCTTTCGACCAGTGGGATTCCGGCGCTCTGGACGACCGTCGGGAACTATCCATAGGATATTTCCTTTAATTGGTTTTACAAATTACCAAATGAATGCAGATTTGCGGGAAAACAGACTAAGCATTGAATGGTCTCCAATGTGGCATAATAATAATGATTTTTATAGTTAAACAAATTATTTATAATATATTTGGCATATGTCAATCCTAAATTGATTTATACATATCTTAGACAAGTCAAAAAAAAATCATTTTGAGTTCATAAGGCTAAAAATATTATTATTTACCCCGTCACAAACTTTCAAAGTCTAAATGAATAATAGAGGTTTCATTGAAATTGTTATTTTCTACACCATTACTCAATATTATGAATTTAGATAAAAATTTAAAATCTTTCGATAAATTAGAACAGTAGACTCCTGAGTAATCGTTAATGGCATATTTTATCCTTACAGGATTCCAAGCCCACACTCACATTCAGAAGAGATGCCAGCAACACCTCTCGGGCAGGCAACAACATCATCAATGAACCGGTGAACGGATTCCACCGAACTTGATTCTTCTGAACACGAACTCCCCGAACAAGAATACTCCGAACACAGAATCTTCCGCACACAGAACCTTTCGCACATAGAATAATACCTACATTTACATATTTTAAATATGAAAATCATTGTTTTATTATAATGAGTAATGTCTTAGGTCAATTATGCCAAAAATATTTCAGAGTGAAAACAAGCAAAATATTTAGTTATAATGTATATAACTTTGAACTTCGACTTAAGGTGCTTAATGGAACTTTAATATCAAATTTAAATTATTTTGATTCTGTACTCTTCCATGAGTTTTGTGTATAAAGACCCGGGTATCGCCTTTCGGCATCTTCGGGTATTATCAAGTGCATTCGTGCATAATGTATATATTGTTTATGAACAGTTTATCATTTAATACGTATTTCTGTTGAGATAAACTCCATTAGGAGTCCATATGCTCCACATTGGGAGCGGACATGGCAAATGTGTATATAAAAATATGTTAGGAGCTTCGTTTACTTTGGAATATTTTAATGTTATATTTATAGAGTGAATTCCTGTTTTTTTTACTTCTTATAATTAAAAATAAAGAAAGTATCGAAATTTTGTATTTTATTTTAGAACATATAAATCAATGTAAGTCAGTGGACTGATTAAAGAGTTTTAATATACATATTATGTTTTGATGTTATGAATATGGCTAAAGTGCTTAAATAAAAGCTAACAAATACATTTTTTTATATGTCAATGAAAATAAATTTACATTAATAACAGTATTTAAGTGAAATAAATTGAATTAAAGCAGGCTTATTCAGGCGATGTCAGGAACTGAAAATATTCTTTACTCGAAATACGAATATGATATCCGTATGAAACAGGTCATAAGGATGTCGAATTAAATTTCTTATATCCATAATTGAGCAAATTTGAAATATTTCAACGAATTTTACTTGTAATACGTATGAATTATCCGTTCCTTAGATTCATTTTTTTTTTATATTGTCCTATTGGGAATTAAATATCCTAGGAATTGCATTGCTTTTTGTGGAATTTGTCAATTTTCAGGGAGAAAATGGGTAGCATGTTGTAAAGAGTGTTTACCTTTCATGATGCTTCTTGTTTTCAGTCATTCAAGAAGAAAGAGTGAAGCATTTGAAGATGGTTAAACCATATCCAGCTTTTTTGTATTGTTGCAGAGTAATATAACAAATAAGACTGCCTTTATTTATGTTTTCATTCAATTGTTTAATAAAATATCAACAAAATACAAAGACAAGTAATAAAATAACAAAGAAACCAGTCAACCAAATTTAAACAACGGACTTCCGCAAAACTGTTATATTCAATGAATCAAAATCTTTTTATACACAAATATATTTTTTTGAAAGTTAAGAAAATGAGGTTTCTGGGTAATTGTCTGTTTTGGACATTAGTTGATAATTCATTTATTATACTTATATTGGAAAAGGGTACAATTTTTTTTACCCCAAATTCATAAAAACATTTTCTTTTAAAATCCATTAATATCGTACGATTTCACACCAAACAGCGTGAGCTTCCGCTAACCGATGGTTCGTTGATGATGTTGTTGCCTGCCCGAGAGGTATTGCTGGCATCTCTTCTGAATGTGGCTGTGGGCTTGGAATCCTGCAAGGATAAAATATGCCATTAACGATTACTCAGGAGTTTACTGTTCTAATTTATCGAAAGACTTTAAATTTTTATCTAAATTCATAATATTGTGTATAGTATAGAAAGTAACAATTTCAATGAAACCTCTATTATTCATTTATACTTTTGAACGTCTGTAACAGGGTAAATAATAATATTTTTAACCTTACTGCATTAGTGAATATATTATAAATAATTTATTAAAACTGTAAAAATCATTATTCTTATGCCACTTTATAGACCATATGCTTAATCTGTTTTACGCGCAAACCTGCATTCATTTGATAATTTGTAAAACCAATTAAATTGTGTGTCATTTACAAGATTTTAAAATATCAACCTTTTCCTACTTGCAAACTATTTTTTGTGTCACTAACGTGCATGCCAAACTAAGGTACAACTCTGGGCAAGTATTTTGTTAAAAATTCATTGAGCAACCTGTTCACAGTATTAATTAATGTAATTGAATGTGACTTGCTTCTTGACTTCAGAAATTTTATATTTGTTTCCAAGTTCTACTTTTGATTCAAATGTTTTTCCAATAAATGTGAATTATAAGAAAAAAAGTTTGTTTATATGCTTCCTCTTCTTCTTTGACCATATTCGCTCCCTATGTGTAGCGTATGACGGCCACGCGGCACCTCTGTGTTTCCCTGTCTCACTCCAATTGCTTTGCTTCCTCTCATGACATGCCAGCATCCTTCAGTTCCGTCGGGTAGTATCCATAGGGTGTACTCGAAGGAATCCCACTGGTCAAAAGAAAAGGCGGGCAGGATTAAGGCTTTCCGGAGGCATCCGCAGCACGTGACCCAGTCGCTGTCTTGTACGTTCCCTTATCTCCGAGTTCCTCACAAAATTCAAAATATGTTTATATACCCAACAGAAAAAAGTTCCAATCCTTTCGTTGACTAATATCTTCCTTTCAATCGTAGTGTTAGAAGTGTTAAAATTGAATTCATCATGGACACTTTCCGGATATCTCGCAATAACATCCAGCATGTTAAGATCATTGTTACAAATCTGAAAATTGATTAAAAAACATAAAAATATCATTTACAAAAAATATTTATCACTTAACTAACAATTTGAACATTAATAGAATAAGATCCATGATGGTTTTAGCATGCCTATTTTTCCACATGCGGAGTCACTATTTACATGTAGGTGATTACACCAGGGAAACCTGCCTTTGTAAGAAATGTTATATTAGGAGCAATGCTGCAAAATTTTTCGTTCAACTATGTATTGATTTCATTGATTGCACTGTTTTTATGTTGTTGATAGAATTCCTTAAATAAATTAAAACAATATCAACGTCAACTCGATAAGGAAGTCTTAAATACTTAATCACAAATCTAATAAGATAATTTTTTAAACTATATTTTACAGAAATAATAGTGATACATTTACTTTTAAGTACTTTGAACTATCATCAAATGAAGAAAATATGACATTCCACTATGTGACATCCTATGCGTTTGACAGATTAAAATCAACGAATGTTGACCAACCTTCAAATGATAATACAAAAAAATTTGCGCCCGACTCGAATGGGTGAAGTGTTTGAGACCGTCTAAAATAAATTTTACTATTGATTCCGACGGTCTGTTATTTCAACCCATCCGTGCCGGACACGATATTTTTTTTATGAGTATTTGACTGTTGGTACTCGTTAAATATAATTGCATTTATGTTCGCACCTTTTTTCAAACGTAAGTGGGGAAGCTTTCTGCCGTAAGCCGTGAACAAAAAACTATATTTTACAGAAATAATAATGATATATTTACTTGAAGTACTTTGAACTATCCTCCGGACAAATGAAGAAAATCCACTTATTTTTATTATGGTGTTTTGCAAATAATCTATGTTAAATTACGTGCACAAGCTGCTTTGACTTTCATTCATCATATTCGTGAGTGAAAAACAAATAATTTGGAAGCTCACATTCACTACCCAATTGGGTTATAAATTCGCCAGTCATCGCTTTTGAAATTCGGTATAGCTACTGAAAATAAGTATCTGATATCACCTTTTCTCTAAATTGAAAATATGACATTTCACTATGTGACATTCTATGCATTTGACAGTTCGAAGATTAAAATCAACGAATGTTGACCAACCTTCAAATGATAATACAAAAAAAATTGTGCTCGACCCGAACGGGTAAAGCATTTGAGACCGTCTAAAATAAATTTTACTATGGATTCCGACGGTCTGTTATTTCAACCCATTCATTCCAGACACGATATTTTTTGTATTAGTATCTGACTGTTGGTACTCGTTAAATATATTTGCATTTATGTTCGCGCTTTTTTTCAAACGTATGTGGGGAAGCTTCTGCCGTAAACCTTAAGCAAAGGCGATATTTGGTTTATTTTTATTATTTGATTGAATGAAAATCGAAGACCGAATTTTGATTATTTCTTTCATATTTTTAAATGCTTTACAACATGCTAAGTACTCATTGTCACCCTGAAAATTGACAAATTCCACAGAGAGCAATGCTATTCCTAGGATATTTAATTTCCAATTGAACAATATACAAAAATAAAATTAGGAATCTAAGGAACCGATAATCGATGCAAATTAAAAGAATATAAGGAAAATTCGTCGACGTATTTCAAATTTGCTCTATTATGGATATAAGAAATTCAATTCGACATCTTTCTGTTTCTGTTTCATACGGATATCATATTTTATTGATATCGTATTTAGCGTAAATTATCGCTTTCCCCGATCTCCTTGTATGATAGTTTGGCAATTTCCTACAGAACTGCGTTGCTATTAGCGGCATTTAGGTGATTTTCACGTAGAAAAGGTAGCATATTTGTAGTAAGCGTAAGACATATTATTGTCTCATTACAATCACTCTTATGCGTATAAAGCGAGTGGGCAGAACTAATCAGGCACAAAAATACTGGAAGAATATTTTCAGTTCCTGACATCATGTTCGTTTCATAGATTAATTTATTAAAATAATCAAAGTATCATCTATGTTTACCATAGTAATAGAGGTTATGTTTAGTTCAGTGAATAGTTTGACAGGAGTACGACGATTAGTGTGGACAAACACGATATATCATTGGTACCAACTTAAAAAAAATATATTGCTTATGGTCGATTATTTCAGACCGTCGGAAATTAGTACCATGCCCCCAGAATAAGCCTGCAGGTAGATGATTTCTCGTTGGAAATAGTACGTTTTGCAGAAAAATACGATTTTCAAGTTAAAAAACGACGGTGTTCTAAACATTTTATCGTAAAACTAATAATACCAGTCAATTCATTAGGCTTGAATTACCCTATTTGCATACTTACTTCAATATCGCTCATTTTGGAAATAGTACGTTTTGGATTATAGCCCCACAATTAGGAAGTCGCTGTTTAATGCATCACCTTGGAATGCATGTGATGTATACAGTGGCGGATTACCCCACAAGCGCACTAGGCGCGCACTTGGGACCTCCAATCTTAGAGGCCTTAAAAAAGCATATATTTAAAAAAAAGCCATTTAATTTTTTCATCTCAGTTTTAGGAATTCGGAAAAAGGGGCCTCCAAATTAGATTATGCCTGGACCCTTCGAAGTGCTTAATATGTCACTGGCTGTACAGGAAAATTTCACACTCATGTTTCTCATTTTTTCATTAACACTGAATTTGAAAACTTCATATTGTCGAGTACATACATTATTTTTAAAAATCTCAATATGCCGCGAAATGAAGCTATCATTTAATAGTATGTCCTCGTGAAGACGCTTTTTAAAAGAAACTTATAGTAAAACGGACTTCGCTACAATACATGGCTAGAAAATTGTAGACTTCTACTAGACATAATCGTATATTTATATATTACTGGTCTCGTTGATTAACAACTGGCAAATTCTGCGCAGACAAGTTGAATAAGTCACCATCAATTTTTTCTTTACATTATAATTTTGAAATAACAAAATTTATGTTGTGCATTGTGATAAGGGATATTAATCATTTGAAAAACTAACTGCTGAATTAAACATTATGTGACCTTTTGCATTTTCAAGTATATTCTTTCCAAAATCTAAGGATAATATAAGCCTGTTCAGGACATCAATGTACTCATATCTGTATAGAGCCACTGTTAGTATTTTGGTAAGCATTCCATGTGTCCAAATTCACTGTCGTAAAAGTAAAACCCAAACAGTGATAGACTGCTGTGAAGAATGGTTTTCAACAATGGCGTGAACAATCAAAAGCAAACCAGAAGTAAAAACTCAATTAAATATCAAAATGGAAAATATTTAAGGAATGTTTATAGTAATGTGCTGCTAAAATTCTATCAACCGGCTCGTACCTTGGTAAATACCAAACCAATTTTTATACATTTTTTTTTTAAATTAAATAAAAAGTTATCATAGATTATAAAGTTATTTCTTCACATTTCAATTTATAAATTAAAAAAATTCATTTCAAATAGTGTTTTGATTGTCATTCAAAAGTTCAACTGTGACGGGTCTTATTCGTCTATCATCTGCTGTGTGATGGTGACATCTGATCCATGATTCAACAAATGGTGTGGAAATCGATCTCGGAATTACGGTAATTAAGAAAAACTCATATTTTAAGAACCAGCTCTCCGAACCATAATTAAATTATAGCAGCACATCACTGAATATGTATATGGAATGGATAAATAAAAAAATAAAATTCTGATTTATAATATTGTTTATTTTAAGAACCTTATTAGAATCTGCCAATTCTAATATATTTTCACAAAGAATCAACAATGACAACTGAAAATATTAATAATAATAATCAGCAATTGCTTGGAGAAATCTTCGGCAGATGTGTATCAAATGTATCATACCTAATTATAAACATAACCTTATTTCAATATTATCCGATTTTCTTTCGTTTTAATTTCATATTCATCGATTTTTTTATTCTAATCCATACTCTAAATTTAAAATTATTTAAAAGTCGATCGTGTCAGTGCCATCTATCTGAACCCAGCATAAAACAAAATGTTCATTACATATTTGAAAACTCAATGAGAATATTAATTTTCTTTATAATTTCTTTGCCGTGATATTTTTCCGATGTTTTAATGCTTATTCTGCTATTCTAGGCGGACACGAATTTAATAAATCAAAGATCATTGAAATCCGTGCAGCAATTCTCGAGATATACATGGTGTAAATAACCCCACTTTGTTTTATATATATAGATTTATTTATTATTGTCAAACTTAACTTATCTGGGAACTCCCGCCTATAAATATTATTGGTTAGAGTAACATCTGGCAAAATATTCAAAGTGACCCAGACAAAATGAATAGTATCCTTCATATAGTATAACAATAAATGTTGGGACCATTCTTCAAGCCCATAACTTGAAAAAGAGGATTGACTGTACATCGCTGCTCTACCATCTTCATGTTGTGAGTCATATATAGAAGAAACCAGGTACATTTCTTGAGAATCTCAAACTTATATAAGTTCACTTTTAAGGTGTCAACTGTCAATATTTGGTGGAAATGCAGTACATTAAAAAAAATCCTTTGTAAATATTAATTCAACCATACTGTTTGTGTTAACATTCACAGCTATTTCAAATTTTTTTATATACAAATAAAAGCAATACAAATCAGTACGATGCAGTCAGTGTAACAATAAACTTCACAAGGAAACTTTGTACATATTAATTCAACCATAGCGTGCAAACAGAATGAATTTTGACTTTGAGCAGGTGGATATTTACGATAGGAGCCGGGTCGGGAATAATTTATAAAGAAATAACACTTTTTAATTATAAAAACGTACTTTTAATTCCATGAAAATTTACATAATAATTGATGCCATACATACTAAAACATTGGGTTAATTAACTATCAATTTAGATATGAAAATATTTGAATCAATCAAATATAACAAGACATGCTGCGCTTATAAATATCAGATCTTTTTATTTGTAAAATTGATCAACAGAATTCATAAAGTTAAAAAAAATATATTAGTTTTGTAAGCGAAATGTTGCAGGAGTATGTCATTCACTTTCGAAGTGATCTTATATTTTACAAATAGTGCAAGCAACTCTAAAAGATGAAATAAAATTAATTTTTCAAATACCGTGCGCCCAAACATTTTACACAGAAATATATTATTATTGAAGAATCGCTAATATTCAATTCTCAGTCCCCATGAGTCTTAACAGTGTAAAATTGACAGGGAATGTCAAATACTGAATTCCTGACAATTACGAAAACTTTTTGAGAGTATAAAAAACATTATAAACATATTACTTTATTAATAAACCCACAAAATCATAATTTCAGAGTTCTTTAACCTTTCATGCAAAAGAATGCTTTTTAGCATCCATCTATTTTAGCATCCATCTATTTTAGCAAAAGATTATAAATTTTATTAAAATAACTAAAGTGTAAAATTAGATTGAAGTTTACGTAATGAATACCTTAAGATTTTTAAATAAAATTAAAAAAAAAAAGCAGTAATGTTTTTTTGACACTTTTGCGCCAATAAAGCACCGGGGTCTAAAAGTAAGAAGTATAATCAAAAAGCTTGACAAACACTGGTCAGAATGTCACCAGAAATTAAATTTATTTGTTTATGCCCGCTCTCATTCAAAATCTAATTCAGGTAAACATGCCCGAAGGGTTAAAACGTACGAATTTGATTTTTATACCGTTAAAACTGGCTGAACATATTTTTTCAAAAACTATTCAGCCCCGTGAGTAAAGTTATTTCTCACACAGATATTAAAATATTTGAAACAATATCTCAAACTATGTAAAATTAATCATAATACTAACAAAGGAACTTTAACAAGTAGTGTTTTAAAACTATTAATTTTATGTCTACTGAACTTTACATACAACTAGAATGAAAACAAACGTTTAGGCACATGAATTTGAAAATAGGAAACAATCTTGTGTGAGAGCCCCCTATGAAATAATAAAAAATAGACACGGCTAATTTGTTTTTAATTAGGCTGCATGAAAAGATGAAGCTGCCAGAGGTTTGTCTGACAAGACAAGTATCATTCAGAAACGGACACATTATTTGAGTTGGCAAGCAAATAACGAAGGAAGCAATCATACCGAAATAAAAAAAAACATAAACGGCCATAACTTAAATAAGGGATATTATTACCTGTACTGACGAGATACAAAATGAATGATACATGTACAAAATAATATGAACACCCCTTCAATTCTAAATCTTTCTAATTGTTAAGAGCCCACACCTGCAATGAGTTTCCCGTATCTAATGATTATCTACGCCATCAGCTCGGTGTTCTTTTTATCATTTTCAAAAGTGGTAAAAAAGAATGAAGCACTGAAGATGAAAATTTTAAGAATTATCACTAGTTGTAATGGCACTATTACATGTACTTTTAAATGCAGGTCACCCCCTGAATGACGGTCGATATTAGTGAAAAATATGTCACATTATTTTTAATGAATTACTTATGAAAAAGGTATCAAAATGTTAGATAATCTAAGAATACGGTTACTACTGTTCAGCGAGTGACACATTGGAACTGAAATTATCCCACACGGTTTCATCAGACCGAGCCTATGACGCAGGATAGCGTTTAACTGATAAAAAATGAATATAAATAACATTAAACACCTCGAGTAGTTTGTCTTTGAAGGCCTATACTGAATTAAGAGTCGCCAACTAATCACAGTATATTATCAAATGCTACAAAGCAATATATTTTTGTCCCGCATAATATTGTCCTACAAAGCAGTCAGCGGCAGTCGTATTCGCGGTATATATGTATTAAAAAAATAATGCTATGAAAGAAACCCCACAGACAAACTACACAATCACAATGCAGTAAAAGTTGTGAAAACGATGAGATGAGATGAGAATTACTATTGCTGTTTGCAATCGGACGGGTTAAACGCTGCATCTGTTCCGGGACCGGCTTTTCCTTTCGGACGGTTAGCTCCGGCCCGTTTCTTCCCGCTCTCCGGTTTCTCGTCTTCTTCTTCTTCACTCTCTTCCTCGCATTCTTCTTCCTGCAAAGTGGAAAACAATGATTAACAGTTTTTCCGTAAAGAAAGTTCAAAAAGGTGTACATTTTGAAATGCGATATTCCCATTCATAGCATGCATCTGAATCAAATGGACATTACTAAAATGACAAAAAGGACTTATGACGAGATTACTTCAGATAATATCCAACCTCAGCAATGCTATCAAATATAAAATGTCATTTTATTTCAGAGTTCGTAAATGGATTTATTTTAAATCTAGTAATTAAATGAGTTAAACAATTGCTTTTATTACCCCACCATCACGTATCTTTTATTTCATAAGTCGCTTTCAATATTTGAGAAATTTCAAAAACAATTAGAAAAAAGTAACGGTGACATTAACAATATTAATATAACAATACATCAAATTATCTTGTACTGTAGGGGATATATCCCAGAGACCATTGTGCAAAATAATATATAACCAGACAAATGAGATAGTTCTATTCTCCGAAGCATTTTAATTAATCTACTGGTTGTGATATGCATTCTGCTTCAATTTCCACAGAGTAATGAATATATCAAGTTTTTAGTCAATGATTTTAACTTTTAAATGCCCAGTAGTCCATATGGGACTGCAAATTTTCATCATTCGCTGACCAGTGATCGCCGGAGGGACCAGCGGGCAGAAGTTCCGTAACAGGATTACATTGAATAACAATATACAAACGATTAAATAAGTTATGACTTAAATTGAGTTATTTTTGTGACTGACCAATTTTAAAATTAATTTTATCAAAAACTACTTGGACAGTGAACTACTCCCAATGCCCGAAGCGCACTGACGAATAAGGGTTAATAAAGTTCGACCTGGTGGCAATAATAAGATGAGGGTATTTTTTCCAAGGTCTATTTTATTGGACAGTGCAAAAAGAATAAAAGTTTATTGTTGACACTGACTGCATCGTGCTGATTTGTATATAAACATTTTCGAAATAGCTGTGAATCTTTTAAATATATCCATTTCCTTCAAATATGACATCTCTAGCGTACATACTGATACATAGTGAGTATATGAAATGCCCTGCAAAAAGGAGATTAACATGAACTTTAGTAATACTGAATAAAAAAACCAATCTGAAAAGACCTCGGTTACGACAATTCTGGTTGTGTAGTTTTTCATTCATACCAATGTTTATGTCCTAATTAATGGTTAAGCAAAATTGTGGAATAAATTCCTTTTGTGTAGAGTTCTCGAAGAGATAATCAGCGTGCATCACAAGTGTGTGTCTTTATTTAACTATCAGTGCACTTAAATGTTTCGTATTTAAAGATTTGAACATGGTATTATTGTAGGCACCTACCTAATTATTTATTTATATCTTATAAAAATATGAATGTAATTTGTATTATTTTAATAAAATAATCGACATTCAAGTGCACAAATGAACTCAAGACTGACAGTTTAGATTCATATTTTTTAACATTTGCAGTGTTTAAACCAAAACCAGACAGTTCAAAGCGGGAAATAATATAATAAGAAGAATATTTGTTATAAATATATATTTATATTTCACACATCATAGTATACATAACAAACATATAAAATAGCATAATTCTTTCATGTTCTTCAGAGTCGGTTTTGGAATATCACATTCGCAAAAAACAGTATAATGCAAATAAATGACAAATCGCTTCAAAACCGATGGAAAAGGTAATATTTACTATATTTATGTTAGTAGAATATATATGAACATATACGTGTGAGCATTTGTGTTAAAAATAAATGATAATTTTCAGAATTAAAAGCATTTCAGTATACAACTGTGCAATTAAAATATGCGGCATATTATAAATATTTGCGATAATATATAAAATGCAAATTATTAATATTTGGTTCATGCAAAATATCAATGATTTTAATTTGCATTTTTGACTATGTTCCTCAGCTAGTTGAGTTTGAATATAGGCCTTCAGTAAGAGAATCCACAATCCATTTGCAAACATGTGTAAAATCCAACATATTTCAAGAGTAATAGTACTGAACAAGCCTTTTAAAGAACACATTCACTTTCCTGAGTTTTAATTTTACGCACTTGATTGTATTTTCAAAAAAAACTTGAGAAAAGAATGTACAAAAGTTCAATTGAATGGAGTTTAATAAAAATTAGGTTCTTTAAAGCTAATGATGTAAATAATTTAATATGACATCCAATTTTTCTGTTCTACCTAACATTTTCATATATAAATGTAATCATTTAATTGGTATATACACTGCTAATGCTTAATATGTATATTATATACGGATCGATGAAAATAAAGGATTTCTTTATATAATTAAGGAATAATTTTAATGAAATATGATAAATATTATTACTTATAAATTTAGCTAACGCAAAGATATGGTTATCGTATAGAATGTTGTAATCATTGGAAGGAAGGTGTATCACCAGGATTCAGAATCCAATGAATTTAAAATCAACAAATTAATAGACTACATAAGAGAAAGTTATATATATATTTAAAAGCGTTACTCGAAAACATAATATATAATAAATGCACATTGGAAAATTATGATAACTAAAAACAATTTTTATATATTATTCATTTACTACGCTATAATAAAATGAATGTGACAAGGTTGATGACGCCTCTTCCGATTTATTTTACAATCTTTCATCTGCCTACCAAGTCGGAGATTTCTTTTTACAACGAGCACCGTTCTGATATTATGAGTTTATAGATACCTAACTAAGCATTTAAAAATGAGTATTCCGAAGCCACATTTTAGTTATAAAAAAATATATCGCGAATACAATAAGTAACCTTTAAGATTGCTCGATTATCGCATGTCATTTAATTAATCAGTATAAATATTTGAAGTACTATTTCTGGTCTTTCCTATTATCACACAAAAGAAAATACTATTAATTCTATGGCAACTATTTTTCAGGATAAAAAATATTTTTTGTGGCGATATGCCTAAACCGATCAATGTATTTCCGACGCTGGAATTTTTTAAATCAAAAATTGATTAAATGAAAAGTACGAACTGGAAAACTATCAAACTGAAACTTCGCAAACGGGGGCCGGCCCTCATCAAGAACTTTTTCAGTTTGATCATATGTAACATATTAGGGGTGAAGCCAAATTAGTAGAGGACAATCGGTAAACGAGTCTTGAATTTATTCTTCATCTTCAGTAGTCACTTCGTTGAAGTCATCAAACGATCCCTGAAAACAACAGACGAAGACTGTGAAGAACTTTAAAGATACTCAGAAACGAGTGGCCAAATTGCCAAACCTATACACTAAACATAATGATGATAGTAAAAGACCAATTTTACCACCAATCAAAACTCTGTAAAAAAAAAAAAAAAGAAAATCAAGGATTTATATTGACGACATAAAAAAAAATGAACTCTTGTAAATAAGTCTCGAGATCTCTTTCAGAAGGAGAATCGAAAGCGCTGATTGTTTTTTTGAATAGTTTTATTGTACTTCGAGTAGCCAGATATGTCGGATGCGGTGTAACCTAGTGTTAGTGAAGCAAATTAGGGTAAGTTTGGCAGGGTGTTATAAAAGCAAAACAAACGTCATTCGAAATGTATAAGGGCGAAAACATAAAAACCATTGTGAAAACAATCTACCGGGCGATTTGAATAGGAGAGATGCATGTACAATAGATTTGAAAGGCAACAGAAATCAGTAAAAAATAATGAAAACCTTGATTGATAAAACTGCATGTATTTTTTTTCTTATTGAATATACAGAAAATAGTACATTTATCGATTTATAAGAAACAGAATACAGCCAAATAGAAAAGTTATGCGACTAGGACTACAGCTAAAGAAAGAAAAAGAACACGTCTCAGTCTAGTGATAAATTATAATTTACTGATAAAAAGTGTAGAAATGTTTGGTATACCCAGAGTACTTCAAGCATGCTAAGAGACAAAATATTGAGAAAATAATCATAAGTAGAAATTGACAGGGGCACGCATAATAAATATAAATAATATGTTGGCTTGTTCGCTTTAAGAATATAACTTTATTACGGTGAGGCTTGAAGTAAAATCACCAAAAGTATTGCTGCAACTGGCATAATGTAAATAGAGGCTAACATAGTGCTGGGTTCTTTTCTCTCAAGTGTATGCATATTGCATACTCCTCGATTCTCATAAAAACAAAATGTGCAAATATTTTTTCAGCAAAAAATTAATTGCATCACAATAAATTCAGATAACAGAATGTCAGTTTTCTCATAATTTAAAATATGATTGTAAATAGTATTAAGTGAAATTTCAGAATAATCATAAATTTTACTTGGGTTAAAATCTCTCAAAATACATTTGACAAGACAGGGCTAAACTTCACAGTATTTGAGGAGATTTCTCCTTACAGAAATGACAAAAACATGCAAAAACGATTTATTTACCTCTTCTTCTTCTTCATAATCCTCCTCTTCGTCGAGTCCTTCTCCGGTGTATAAGAGAACAGCGTGCGGCACGACACTCTCTCTCAAGTAGTGTCCGATTTCAAAGTCTGACCTCATCAAACTCCGGAGTTCCTCCACCACGTCGTGGGATGAATCAGTAGGCACTGTTATTCATAAAAATACATATTTTGAAAAACAATATATAAATCGTTATATTTCCATTGTTCAGATTAAATCGAATAAGTTACGGAATGAAAAGGAAAGGAAACTCACAATCTGGTGTAGTGAAGAAATTGAAGAAAGAATCGTTCTGAACTTTCTTTGTAATTGTGCGAACGGATCCCCTCGACTTATGCTTTTGCTTCTTCTTAATTGTCTTTACGGTGACATTTTTATCTTTATTCCAGTTGATGGTGCATCCCTATAAAACAATCAAATTATTTTTTTAACTAAGGATAAATGTAGAAGAGCAAAAGTTTGTGTTTGTCATTTTTGTTTAAATGTTTTTGACCTGCGTTTAACATTGAAACAATGAGAATTGCTAGGATTTGGTGTGAGAAGCAGCAAAATATGGAATTTACTGTGAAGATGTACTCACGACACAATGGTAAATTTCTGGTCCCTCAAAGTCGAATGGGTTTTCTGGATCCGGCGAACACTTCATGTGGTACTCCTTGGTCAAAACTAGGTTCGTGAAGTATTCGTTAGGTGAGAAATGGAACTCCAAAACAAAGCCCATGGGATCTTTCTCCAAAAGTAAAACTGAAAAAAAGCAAAAATTACATGACGAGGCAAAAACATATTAATCATACCCATGAACTCGTTAAAACAGATTGTTTTAAAACCGTATGAAATTTTACCTTTAATATCCTCCAAGTGACGGAAAATAGGCTCATCATGCTCTTGGACCATTTCGGATAGTTGAGTAACGTTTTTGAAAATTGTCAACCAGAAGTCAGGGATACCTTTTACATTGTCTTCTTCTTCTAATTTTTTATTACTGCATAAAAACACAGAACGTTCAATCAGTATAAACAAAATAAACAAAATTTATTTTATTAAAAGTAGAAAAAATTGTACTGACTCAATTTCCGCTTTAGGTTTGTCCGCGATGGCAGTTTTTTCAATACCCTCAGCTAGGTCATCTTCTGTATCACTATCCCATTGACACTCAGAGTCCACCGGCTCGTAACGACCGGTAATAATCTCTGCTCTCTGCAAAAATGAATATTTAAACAATAAAATTATCGGTTGATTCTATTCCTCATGAAGCATTAGGTTATTTGCGTAGGCCAGATATCGCACCTTATCGAAAAACGGATAGTACTGCTTGATGTATTTCACTTCCAGAGCGTGGACGTCCTGGTAGAATTGAGCTTCTATGTTGGTGACGGAGAGTTGAAGATTTTTGAGAGCGAGAATGCGACGCTTGACGCTCGGCGGAAGGTCCGCCAAGATGTCTGTCTGCAATCTCTCTTGGATCGCTGCCATTTTACTGAAACAATTCGCATATGCAGCATAAATAGTCTTGCCGAGTTCTTCAAAAGATAAAACCTGTTTAATAAATGTTTTCGAAATACCATTAGCATTAATTGCAGTTTCATCAGCAACTTTGGATAATTGACTGGCATCAGACAATTTCTCTATAAATTAACAGCGTAATGCCATCATTTCTATTGAAAATTATGCAAGTTTATGTATTGCATTATACCATTCCATTTATTAATAAGATTAAATTGAATAGATGTAAAGTAGATAAACGAGTCCTAAACTATGGTATTAAAAATGTTTTTTTACTGTTATTAACTTGATTGGTTTCAATTGGCGTTGCTGTGTGTGACGGGGTGAAAAATTAAATGTGTATTTTTTTCAGCATAAATAAATAAGTCAAACATAAAATTGTTGCGACAATATAAAGCAGAAACTTTTTTCATACATTGTAAGACAATTAAAATTATCCGTATCATGCGTCGATGAGATTTTTTTTTCTTATTCCTACCATGTGGGTAGTAATTTTGCTGATTTTATATTATCATCAATTTGTAGCAAGACAAGAATCATAATGCTCCACGTTCTTATAAGGAATAGTGACAAACCAATTGAAAGCATTGCAGCACCGCGGACTTTCGCTCGCCGCGTCACGGTCTCGTTCAGACTCAAAATATAATAATGGGTTCAAACAAATATATAAAACATAAACTAGGAACTTTATATGACGATATTAAACAAAGTAGGCATTAAATATGCACACTTCAAAGGACAAATTGGATGGATGAATCATTACTTTAAAATAAATAAATTATTTTGGGTCAAGCCTTTAAAATCAATTCAGTAAAATCTTAAATTTGAAGCATTCAAATTCACACAGATTTTGTCACTAACGACCCGGGTTTCGCCATCTTCGGGCGTTCAAGGCCTGAAGATGCCAAAAGGCGAAATCCGGGTCTTAGTGACAAAATCTGTGTGAAATTACATAATTTGAACAATTCAAATTTAATATTGAAATTCCACAAAGCACCTTCAGTCGAAATCTTAAATTATATCAGAAAAATCTATTTTTTAAAACCAATATATTCCTCCGATTCAGTTTCAAAATTGGTAGCAAAGCTGTAATTTTGTACAGATTCACCACAAAGCAATATGTTTTCATGCAGGTAATAAGTTGAATTTGTATTAATTTTCACCATAAAATACAAATGAAAAAAAATAAAACTGACATATTAAAATACCTTGCCATCATTTGCTGAGCGGTCTCATCGCCGGGGACTCCCTCATCGCCGGATTCCACATTGGAATCATCGGTAGACTTTTCTACGGATCCCATTATCTGGGATGCAAAATAAATGGTAAATATGTTATGTGAGCATTTGCAGGATTTCAGGAATAGGATACAAAAAATTAAAAAATAAATAAAATTGGGGAATTGTAAGAAATATGTTAGGAATACAGGATGCTTTTTGAAAAATGGCAAATTTGTTTATTACTCGTAGATATTTCTTCAATCATGACGGGATTGCATTCGGGGGCTTATGTTTGATAATAATATTTACCAAATTGTCAAAAACAATGATATAAATGATGTATTTACCGATAGTATGCAGAAAATACATAATTAAATAAGTAATTTTTCAATGGCAAAAGGTCATTGCGAGCGAGTATCCTGGCATTAGCACAGATCATGAAATTCACTGATGATGCAAAAACAGTTGTAAGAAAAAAATAAGGAAAACAATTTCCGCCAGGAGAGATGAAGAGACATACTTGTCATAATTAATTAGCTATAATTCGACTGGTTTGAAAGAAACTATTTCATCAAACTCAAATATCCTATCCCCAATGTAACAATTTCGTTTTGAGTTTAGTTTCAAAAAGAAGTCGATAAATTGATTGAAAAAATGCTGCCCGTTCTGATGTTTGAATTCGTGAAATGCGCCACAAATGCAAGCGACTTTGACCACTACACTACGGACCTAACTATTATTATTTGGACTGTGGCACATACATTATACATTTACTGCCCCCCTGGTTGTAACCATGATAACAAATATATAATTAACGGAAAATATTTTGTGGACTAGTCCTCCCCTAAGATCATGTAAATAAAGAAAATTTCTTTTCTTTGCAGAATAAAAAAAAAAAAATCCACAGCTAGTTGAAAAAAAAAAAATTTAAACTGTAATATTAAAAATAAAAAATGATTTGCATACCAGGTTTTCACTGACAAAGATTTGTAACAATTTCAATAAGCCAGGTTTTTCAGAAAGGTTTAGTTTGGCCCTCAATTGTATTTTCTGAACAAGTGTGATATAAGTGTGCAAACTCAATAAAATTATTGTATTTCGCACACATCCCTTAAAAATGCTTTTGGTTCAATATGCTTTGAAACATACTACTTTTTGTCTACCCGGAAGTTAACAAAGTGTCGCAAAAAAAAACTGTGTTAAACCACAGGAACTAATTGCCGTAGGAAAATAAAAAAGAAAATAGAGAATGTATATGAACTAAGAAAATACGTCGCCATATTTTAAATTCAAATGGTTTGCTCTCGGAAGTTCCAGTTGAAATATAATGACAATTTCATACTGATAATATTCGTAATTCGTGTTAATTATCAGTTTCCATATCTCTAATAGTTAAACTTTCGGGTGGGTAGCGAGTGGTCAAATATATTTCGCGTTTCTTTGAAACATTAACTTTTTAATAGAATATTTAAAAATAAATTTGGGATATACAAAGGATGCAAGCAATTTATTCAATTCATTTGAATGAGAATAAATATTCTTGGTAAAGGTAACGTAAAAATATGAGATTAGTCATCTATAGTTTAAACTAATTATAGCATAAATACGTAATTGACTAAATAGCGAGTACTTGAGTAACAATTGGGTCCCAGACACTTCCGACGACTTGAGAAAAAACTAAAAAAATCGTAACTTTGAAACTCGCTAGATTTGGGGTAATTTCGGTAACATGGCGAAATAGCAGGTACCGCATGAATCTAAAGAGTTCGTGACAAAAAAGAAGAACACGACAAAAAAAAAATCAAATAAAGAACAAAACCGATGACATGATACCTAGGTTACCGAGATCTAAAACTATTTTCGCTGAGAATGTTAAATCGATAGTTTCGAGGACGCAGACTATTACTTCAGTCATGAGTGATCGACGACATGAGATAAAGAGGCACTTTAATTGACAAACAGCGAAGAGTCTGTCAAAAACATAATGCGCAATTCGGATAACAAGGTATTCGCCGACCACATGGGCACAGTAGACAGCTACTTTGAAACTAAAGTACGGGTAGTATTCTCGTTAGCTATCAGATAAAACCATGCCAGTAAAAATCGGAAAACGTAGGGGTAATAAACTCACTTTGACTAAACGGCAAAATCGTATTAAATATATTTTAAATAATTCATACCTCTGTATAAAACGACTGGCGGATCAGGAAAGATGGATACCGGTTGTACAAGATGTACTCGGAGACAAGATTGCAACTGAAAAATAATTACCGCCGTCCGCCGGATGATGTTGCCGTTAAAAAAATAAGCGACCGAATAATAATTTCAATTTTGCAACGTTCATATTGAACACTGATTTGTAGATAAATTTTTAGTCCAACTCGTCCAACTACTGGCAGCATTGTAAAAGTTTGACGTCTTCTCTTGACGTTTAATAATTGGGGTCGATATTTTGTTTGTTTTTCTTATGAATTTTTCATTCAAATAATACGATGATGAATATTAAACAGGAGCCAGATGACCAATATTCGTATTTAGAGGTGCCTATTGTTAATGGTGATTCGGAAGCCGATGAAAAATGTGCACAGATAAATATATTCATTAAACAAGATATTAATGAGGTGCATCTTCATCTTGAGTTGTTTGATTTGATCCTCGCTGGAACCATGTAATACTGGATTAATGACGGAGCTTAAAATTTTAGGTTTCTACCAGAAAAATGATAACTAAAGTGAAAATAGAAGTGTCATCAGATAGTAATTTAACTGACCATAATTTCGATTATGTCGAAAATGATCAATGTACAAAACCAGTAAAGGTTGAATGCACTGATGATGGCTCGCGGCATAATCAGAAGGTGATATTTTTTTATGAAAATGAATATCTAGAGCAAGGCTTCCCAAACTTTTTTTGCAATGGAACACTTTGAAAGTCTGGAAATTTTAACGGAAAATCGTAATGGTTTAAATACAATCATTTTATGACTTACCTGTGAATTTTTTTTTCAAATCAGAATCACTGATTAAATCAATTACATTTTTATAATCACTTGCGCTTAAGTCTGCTGGTTTAGTGGTCACAGAAAATGGATTCTGAACCCATTCTGACTATTTATCGAAAAATATTGCAAAAGAGATGTTTTCAAGTTATGTAGGTGTTCATGGAACACCAGTAGTTCGCGAAACATAGTTAGGGAAACCCTGATTTAGAGACTTGCAACCAATGGCATAGCTAGAGGTTTTGTTGCCTGAGTCAGATTTGATTTTTCAACACCCGCTCACTTAATTCTCTCAAAAAATATTTTGTGGTAGATTTAGAAGTTGTTTTTAACCTTGAACTATAATGAACTAGAAGATTGAGCTTGTTAAATTTTATTTAAATTTTCAAATATATTTTTTTTGAAAAAACTCAAATATATTTTTTTAAATTCTCAAATATATTTTTCCTAGATAAAATCGTCTTTTGTCAGCAAGCCACAAAGCACAAATAAGACGAAAGAAAGCATGGTAAAGGGAATAATTAAGCTTGCATTGATACTGCATAAAAAAGATTTTTACTTGTATACTACATCTGAAATCTTTTATTGGAAAATGCCTTATATAACTTATTGTTTTATTTTTATTCGTGCTATTAAAACCTTATTCGCCATTTCGAAAATTACCTCATTTTATGAAAAAGTCAATGGTTCAATGGGAAATACCAGGGCTGTGGAGTCGGAGTTGGAGTTGCGATATTTTGGCCGGAGTTGGAGTCGTGAAAAATGAGCGGCTTGAAATTTTTTTGAAAATTATATTTAATGATCTGTATTTAAACAAAATAGTCAAAAGTGTTAACATTTCATGCTTGGCTGACTAAAGATGATCTGATGGTATACAAATATAATCCAATTAAAAAAATCCAAGAAAAAGACACTTAGAAGAAAATGACGCTTAGAAAATTTTTAATACTCCAGATTGATATTTTAAACTATTCACTTTTCTAGGTTTCAATCTTGAATAACCATTTGGAAAAAAGTCACAGTGAAGAAAGTCATAAAATAAAATGTGAGGAATGCGACGAAAGAGAAGATTTGAAAGCAGAGAACAAGGATGCAGAACTGATTTGTGACAATGTAAATATAAAAGTAGAAGTTGATGATCACCTTATCAAAAATGAACGTCCAGTGTCACCGGATGATCAATACAGAGAATGCAATTATAAAGTTGGAAACATTTACATATGTAATGTTTGCAATCTGAAGTGCAAACGATTCAAACTTTTGTTGAGGCATATAGCCACAATTCACAACGAGAGGCCCTATAAATGTTCCGTTTGCAGCTTCAAATGTAAACACGTCAGTCAGATCAATTCCCACAGACTCATTCATAACAATTCAAAGCCTTTCGAATGTAACCAGTGCGATTTTAAATGTAAACTTCCTGGAAATCTACGCGCGCATCAGCTGGTCCACAAAGGGGACAAACCCTATCTTTGCGATTTATGCAATTTCAAGTCCAAAAGGCTACGTGAATTAAAATGTCACAAGATGACGCATGAAGATTGCAAACCTTTCGCTTGTCATCAATGCTCTTTCACGTGTAAATTGCCGCGTAATTTAAAAACACATCAGCTGACGCACATAGATGACAGACCTTTCGTTTGCCGAGTGTGCGACTACAGATGTAAATTGTTAGGCAATTTGAGAACGCACGAATTGATTCACAGCGAAAACAAGCCTTTTAAATGCAATCAGTGCGAGTTCAGGTGCAAGCAAATACGTCATTTAAAAAGACACGAAATCATACATACAGACGAAAAACCGTTTGCATGCGGCGAGTGCAATTTCAAATGCAAACGTGTGCACGAGCTAAAGAGGCATAAGACTATTCACAGCGATAGAAAGGAGTTTCATTGCAACGTGTGCAATTTTACTTGCAAACTTGCGGGTAATCTCAAACAGCATCAGATGACCCACACTAATGACAAGCCGTTCTCGTGTAACTTGTGTCAATATAAATGTAGACGAGCGACCAGCTTAAAAAAACATCAAAGAATTCATAGAAAAAAACTTCCAGACCTCGGGATCTCAATAAATGTCACTCAGGTTGTCCAAAACAAAGATTTTGGTGACAAATAAGTTGTAAATCACATACATTCCTATATCAACATTCCGCAATTGCATATTATTAATGGACACTATAAAATGCAAATCAGTCTATTTAAGGCGGTCTGATTGTAACACGTTAGAGTTAAGGTAACATAATTTCTTACCAGTAAGTCATGTTGTTCAGAGTGGTTTTTGTGTAGCAGCCAATTTGACATTGTTCCTATCAAGACAGAATAAATAATAATTTTGGAATTTTTAATTGCTGAATGTAGTGAGTAGTTTTCTTTCATGAAACTAAATATGAATTTCCTGAAAATTTCAATGGGTTATCATTTTACATTGTACTTACTTTTAAGGTGTTCGCTGTCAATTCTTGGTGGAAAGGTATGTTATTAATAAATAAAACACTCTTTGTATTAATCACACATTATTCATTATAAATTAGGACCGGTTTCGCTTGCAATGAGCACATCCGGTCTTGATCAATAATAAATAATGTAGAATTAGTACAAAAATCGTTTTTTTTTTATTATATAGTACTGATAAATAATCTGGGACTGGCGGTTGTACTTGGTCAGAACCGTACAACCGTGCTTCCGGTTCAACACATGCATCGTGAGAGTGCTGTTGCGAGTCATGGCACCTTGCGAAAGCAGGGTAACCGTACACTGTGCTTTGAAACCAGATGCCTGTAGCAAATACTAGGGGTGCGGTGTTTGACTTTATCAGGAACACGGATGTAAGAGAACGTACTTGACAGCCTTTTATCACCTCCAAAGTGAAGAAGCGACGATGGACCTGGCTTGGACA
Source organism: Himalopsyche anomala (assembly GCA_031772345.1). Lineage (NCBI taxonomy): Eukaryota > Metazoa > Arthropoda > Insecta > Trichoptera > Rhyacophilidae > Himalopsyche > Himalopsyche anomala. The sequence continues at coordinate 27,621,203 of CM062829.1, forward strand.
CGTGTTACGAATGACTTAGGAAAGTCTGAAATCTGCCTGTCTCTTTTACCAACCGAATGGATCTCGCTGTCGTGGAAGGCCGCTGACGAACATCAATAGGATGTACTCAGTGGAGCTAGGGACGCTGGGAGGGATAACACGGAAGGAAGCAAGAAGACTTGCAGGGATCAGATAATTTTAGAGGAACCATGTGGTGGCCATGTGCTCCGAATAGGGAGTAGACAGCTATAACCCATTTTTATAAATATTATGTTCCTCAATATACATTGCTTATTGGCAAATGACCTGATAATAAAGAGATTTTTTTATACAAAATGTGATTTTAAATCTATTTGATATACATACAATTATTCCTAGTCAACAGGGATATACCAAGTAAACTTATTGCACTTTTAAACTACCTTGAACAACAAGATGACAGTATTATCTTCAGATTAATGGTTAAAAACCAAACCAACTGTAACCTACAAAAAAAGTTAAGTATTACAAAATCGACTTTGTAATTCTTTAAGTGATTTAATTTCATTTTAATACTGTTGATTTAAATATGTTTTATGTAACATTAAATGTTGATAAACAATTGCATTAACACATTTTTTTGGGGTTTAATAATACAGTCAGTTCTCGACTTACGACCACCTCGACTTATGACCGTTCGGAATTACGATGGAGACCAAAATTAAAAAATAAAATAAAAAATTGAAAAATAATGCGAAAATAAATTATTTAAGAATTACTTCTGCTCAAGCAATCAAAGCAATAGAAAAAGACCAGACATTGAGAGAATTTTGGAAAAACTATAACATCTTTCAAGCAATTAAAAATATCTCAGAAGGATGGTCAAATGTAACGACATCATGTATGAATGGCATATGGAACAAACTATTAAAACGTAATAATAATATGGATTTTAAGATAGAAAATGAAGTAGGAGAAGTAACAAGCATCATTGTAAAATTTGCTCAAAAATTTAATCTGGAAGTTGACAGTGAAGATATAATTCAACTTTTAAAAAATGATGTCGAAGAGCTCACAAATCAAGATTTGATTGAAATTGAGAAGGAACGTGCTACAGAAAAAAATCAAAAGAACTAGATGAACACAACAAACTACCTAAAAAAATTGTGCTTAACTCTCGCGGCTCGGAGACTAGAAAAATACGTCTCTGGCGATGGGGGTCATTTTTGACCCCAGTGGTTTCCTCATTATTGGCCTTATTCTTATGAATTTCAAAAAAATAAATAGTCTACGGGCTTTAAAATATCTCTCTGCATCATTCCGCATACATTTTTTTATAAAAATCCTTGGTTTTTTAATAAATAATCATATTTTAAGTTGCGCGTAAAATATACGTCGTTCCAATGCCAATGTCAATGCGCGACTGGCGCGCTTCAGTCTAGTTATCTTACCAACGATCGCTGATAAGCGGGCGCTTATCTCTTATCTTATCGTATTTATATAAACTACAAAAGGTCCAAAAAACTATGATATAAGAATACCTTAATTATAAACATTGTATCACCCATATTAAAATAGATATTTAAGAAAATGTGGGTATTGGGGTCGCATTTCTTGAGCTTAGAACCGGAAAAGTTAAAGACATGGCTGCAGCTTTTAGCCAAATCAACAATTGAATCCAACGATTTGAGAATATGGACCCAGACACTGATAGATTTTCGAAGGTACATCGCCTGATTCTGCAAGCACTCGCCTGTTATAATGAAATTTATAAAGAAAAGAAAAAGCAATTTACACAAACAAATCTGGATAAGTTTGTGAAAAAACTAACCCCACTACTACAATCACTGAGACACCTATGGATATTAGCACAGATTATGAAAATACCACAGAATAACTTTGTAAATATATATTATTTATTATTATTATATTATAAATACATGTATATTACTTGTAGTACATATTCTGAAATAAATACCACTAACGTACCACACACTTTTTATGTTTATCATTTCATTATTTTTTTTATATGAAATTCGACCTTATACGACCATTTCGACTTACATCCTAGGTGGTGGAACAGAACCCCGTCATAAGTCGAGAACTGACTGTATTGATAAAATATAGTGATTGTGAACTATCAATTTTTGATTTCTATAAACAATAAGAAAAATAATTATCACATTTCGATACCTTACCTTATCCAGCTGAATTATTTTTAAAATTTTATTGAAAGAATAAAAAAAGTATTTTCGTAGCTTTGGTTAAGAAAGTTGATATTAGTTGATCGAGGACAATAAAAAAATAAGCCAGTCATTATAAATTAAAGGGGTATATTTATTGTCAAAAAATGTAAGTACAGGCATTGTCATGAGAAACAATTATCTGCCCACGGTTTGATGTGCGATCGTTCTGATTGCAGACGTGTGATACAATATACAAATTTCTTTTAATAACAACACAGCCTGATTTCAAAGAAATAATAATGTCATAAATAATAATAATGAAATCTGTCATTATCTTGAGACTCTCGTCTTTAAGGAAGATTGATAGTACTATCACTAAAAACTATGGTTTTTATCATTTGGCAACGAAATAAATAATTTAATGTGTGATGGAAATGATTAAAATAATAAAAATAATCTAAATAAAGCATTATCAATTGAAACACCACCAATTAAAATCAAATAAGATTTCTTTTCTAAATAAACATGATAAAACAATAAATATCTAATACATTGACAAGGAAAGGTAAACTGACAGAAAAACATGTCTGAAACATTCATGAAAATGCTTTGTATCATATGTATTTATAAGTAGTATCGAAATAAATATATGGGGTTTGATTTTTTTGGGGAAAATTAGCTTGAATTGAATAAATACATTTAATTTTTAATACAATTTTTTTAAATATAATTTGGAAAGATAATAGAGTTTTTGTATTCGTCACATTTGATCCCATAAAGAATTATTTTTATGCAGACATATTTTCAAATGTCATTTGAAATTGTGAAAAAAATATAGTTTTTATCTTTACAATAATGCTGATAAAGTACTTGTCTGAGGGTAATTTAATAACTTTAAAAAAAAATCTTGACAACCACTGGCTTCAAATTTTTTTTCCAGAATGTCACCTTAGATCTTTGATCAGCACAGATCAGCACATAATTTATTTGTTCATGTGTTGCTCACTCTGCTATTTAAAATCTATTTTAGGTATATGTGCCAGAAGGGTTAATGAGATGAGAGTTGTCTAGAAACATAAAGATGTCAACTAATATCATATTTTATAAGTTCAAAAAAATAATTAGTACAGAATGAACTGCGATGTAAGAATAATTGAAAAAGAAATTCAGGTAATAACCAGAATAGAAATAAGTAATATAAATTCTTATAAATTGTGTTCCTTCTAAATCCCCAATCCGTCTCGCTGTCAGCGAGATAAAAAACTATCATATTTGATAATTATATAACCTTTTTAGCTCAGTACAAAATATAAACTGCCTAAAGAATACATATAAAGAAGAAATATTTTTAGAAGAGGGATTATCGCATGTCAACTGTTGCATGATGTGTTAAGATAAATTTAAGTACAGATTTATTTTTGAATTACATCATACCAATAAGATATAAGAAAAAATAGTACATGGTTTTTTTTGATTAAATCAGTATCTTTTCTGCATAAAGAAAGCTTAAAACAAAAAATAAATGACATACATATTATATAAAAGAAGCAAAAATCTACTAAACTGTCTCACAACTATAACAAATTCAGCATTCATGTTATGGAAGGTATCCCACTTTGTCATACAAAATTTCTTCACTAGCACCATCATTACAGAGTCAATTGACAACTTGATTACAAGCTTCAAGGGAAAATCTCTTAACCGCTATGGGAAACATTTATATTTATCACCGTTTATCTAACAATCATCTCTATCAGTGCAGTCATGCAAATACTTTTTATTATTTTAAGATAAAACTTCACTGGATAAAAATCTCATACTATCAATGCAGCCGCACATTAAAAATTATTTTAAACTAATTCATCCACTTATTCTCGCAGACCATACTGACAATCAAGCCCGTACGCTAAATATGAATGATGATTTGACAACTTATTATGCAGCTTCAATCACACATTCCTTTCTTTTTGTGATATTTCTCACCTGAGGGACATAATTCATTTTACTAATAATCTATGTCTGTGGTGGTAATGATATAATCAAAACTGTCCAAGTTTATGGATGTTACAATCAATATTTTACCGTATATCGTATAAAAATTCAGGCACATTTCTAATGCAACAATATGATTTTATCGATCAAGTAAAAGTTGGCCTTAGAAATGACTTTTTGATTTACCATGTTCACAGATTAATGATCTTCTACAAGTATATTGATGTTGCGCAAACATGCATCGAGAGACTAATCAAGATGTAATTTTTTTTGCGGTGAGGACTTATAGAACAAAATGTTCAGCTATTTCGTGGAGCAGCGATTGCAATAGTTGAATAGTGCGCCTATTATCTACTACATCAAATGCAAATAGTAGTGTATGATGCACATATTGCACTGACTGAATTTTTAGCACTGTGATAATTTTCTCATTATTACTAAGCCTTGAAATTGAATCCGGCGATGGTTTTTGAAACAGAGTTAAACATATAAAACATGTTTTGCAAATGATATGCTCGATAACCAAATCTCAATCATGCTGCGGTCGAATAAGTAATTTTTATCCACAGAACTGATTAGACGTACACTCTTGCATCATCAATAGGGCCTCTATCGTTAAAAAAAACAGTAATACTCTTTGTTGTTGCAGTAATATGTTGACAGTGTCAACTCATTTTATTTAATTGTACATACATATTTGATTGATTGTATCAATTATCGAAATGCTACAATTGATAAACGCACGGTGATAACCCCGGGGGTTAGCTATGATATGATTCGACATTTCACAACAAGTTTCGATTGCTTTGCATAATTTATGTATTTTACAGAACTCAATGATGTGAATAATATCCATCTACCTTAATATGTATGTATAATATTATAAAATGGTTATCAATGTGCATTTTAAATTTCGAATGATACATTTTTAACACATAAAAAGTGGTATTCCATATATAAAATAAAATAAATTCATACCATTATGAACATTTATTTATTAAATAGGGTAAAAATCAAACATTCTTGTCTACTTTTCGTGCGTCAACTATCTACTTATAAATCACATTTTGTGCAAAAGATATTATATACAAAGATTGATAAAAAATTACGAGTTCTAATTACCTGCTATAAAATGAAAAAAAAATGTTAATCTTGAATCTTTCATGAAAATATATTTTTACTTATCAGCAGGTTTGAGAAATATTATCTAATTATTTTATTTACATACGTAGTTAACGATTTATAGTTACTTGAAATGAAGGAAAGAGCTATAGGGAATCAAGATTTTAACCATCAGCCTCCAATTCCAGCGGTCTCCTAAGAATATTTATGAAATATAATTCTCATATTTAGACATCGGATAAGTACAGTGGATTACGTACCGGACAAATGAAAAACTAAAATAAGTTAGCGATGCAGCGTATAACTACAATGTCCCTAGTGATCAACGATCGCTCACGGTTGAATTACGAGCATTTGATTCAAACACTTGTAATAAAAAAATGTAAACTATTAACTAAAACAATTATGACAGACAGAATCAGCTGATGCATGATTCACAACTGCAAAAACAAGCATGCAACCACTGAAAATAACAACCCATTACCTCATTACTTGAACGTGAGGTATGTTTGTATTTTAGATAACAGTCATTATATTTAAATGTTATTACATGGGTATTAAGCTTGTCCAACCGAATAATTATAGCATAAAGTTTAAGAGGGGTTTCAAATGAAGTGATACAAAAATTACCATCACAGAGGCCATTGGATATACGTTATTGGTAAGACTGCACATCTCAGAAGCCACTGGTTTAAGCGATTAAACAATATGTTGATTAGTAACCTGATTCTCTGAGAAATTTCATCTATTATCATTGGTACATAAGGACGCTTGTGATGAACGAAACTGGTCATGATCCTAATAAATAAATGTGAAATTAGTACATAAGTGTATAACTTCAAGAACATTGAAACAGTAATGTTGAAATAACTCAAGTTAATATATTTTATTTACAGAGAAAATGTGTAGTGTTATCACAAAATGATAACGTTTCCATGTTTTCTACGTTTAAAAATCGTCTGCATCCTTCCCGATGAGTTATTTCGACAATGTAGACTCACTGAAAAATTGGCAGTCATCATTAACATATCGCTCATGATAAAATAATACCTCGCATCCCACAATATTGACAAAAATGAATTTTTGATGTATTCAGCTCAACAGCTCAAGAATAAACACAAGATCTAGAATAATCTCAAATCACAAAAATGATTTCAACCGCTTGTTTTACAATATGCAACAAGCATTACGATTAATTAGCTTCAAAATCTTTTATTCCACTTAAACAGGATAACTGTGATTATCTACACTTTTTTTTAATGATGCAATACTGAATTTATGCAATCATAGTGACGATAGGGTTTTTTCGTCTCCTGTAAATTTTTTGCTGTACGTAATGCTAGGTATTGTTTTATCACAAGCGATATGTCATTTCAAGTCAGGCAGATATGGATATCACATTCAATCGCATTCCTTTAAAATTAGTTCTGCAGGATGTTTCAAGTGTTGAATTGAAATTTTACTCGATAAATAGTTCTAAAATATTGTCCTATAATAATTACTAAAAAATGTCTTTTGAAATTTCTTAGCAGCTAAATGTGTTAAATTCAAAGATGAAAACATTCATCTTTGATTCAAATGGAAAATTTGCGCGCTTTTGTGTGGTAGATTTATAATCTAGAAATTTGATTATATTTTCTATTTTTATTTCATTTATTAAAAATATTAGATCACATTGATTGAAACAGAGCGCAAACTTTCCATGATCTTTTACTGATCCGAACGGTGCCGCTATAATTTTAAACTTATTTGAGAGAGAAATTGTGTTGGTTATTTTCAAATCAGATCCTCTTTAAAAAGAAACCTAATTGAATAGCGATTTGACTAATACTCGTTACGAATAATATAATCAAGTGAGAGACCTCAATGCGGCAGCTATGGTTTGAAAAAAAAGGAAATCTATTTACAAATTATTTTTGTAAATACAATTATTTATTCTAAATTTTATCGAGACCGTATTGCTATTTGTGTGCAGTAATAATACATAGTAAATTAATTGAAATGATAGAGGCACTTTCTTATTTATTGGAGAGCAAAATGGATGTGAGAACATTACCCTCAATACAACAAATTAAGAATTTAATTTTTGATTTTTAGTGTTATTCCTTTGGCTGATAATTTCAACATTCAACAAATGGAAAAATCATGTTATGAACTTAATATTTTTTTGTTAATATTTGAGTAAAATAATGAGTGTGTGAAATGTGTCTCATTTAAATTTACGATAGACACAATTATTGCAATTTGTCAATTTATTTAGACATTCCCATTTTGTATAACTTCACATTCCTATTGCTTGGGTTTATTTATAGTCAGGAAAAATTGTTGCCCAAATAATATTAAAATAACATAACTATCATAGTACAAAAACATATAAATTCGTGCAAGGTTCATATGAAACAACAATAAAAAAATCTTTCGCCATTATTATATATTTACATCAGCTTCTTTAAACTAAAATATGTAACAGTATAATGAATGACTTATTTAGACACATTCAGCAATACAGTAAAAGAAAAATAAGTATTTAGCTAAATCGCTGACTGCATGTAAATAAGTTGCAACAATACCATCATTGGCAAAGAGTTTTCTAAAGATCTCTGAAAATTAAACCTTGTTATTCGACAACTGCCATTTTTATTCAATGGCAGAAACTGAAATTAAACGGAACCGAGATGGAGCACATCAAAATATCACAGCCGTTCAGAGTAAGTCTGCGATTTTCACAAATTCTGTTTTTATCAAACGTTTTTACAATTCGCTTGCTATTCAAAAACTTAATTTGGTTGAAAAACACATATACAATTTATTTACATTGGCGAAGACAGAATCTTCTTTGCCAAGATAAATGTTGAAGAATTTTAAAAGATAAATTTTGTATAGCTCATTGCTCATTGTTAGCCGCTGTTTCTATCCCACCATAGTTCTTTCAAATGAATGTAATTTATCATGTCATCTCAAGATACCGTTCATTAAAATAACAGAAATCTTTCACTGTACATGTGGAATTGCATTTTAAAACATAGCACCAATTTTTCATATTCAGAGAATAATTTAGTAACAGAAAAACTGATAATAAAGAGCCAAAAATTCATAATTTTGGCTGTATTATCACGTATTTGTCAAAAATAAAACAAGATTTCTAATATTTACTCCACTATTTTTTATCAGGATCTCACTGAGCAAAACCAGTCCCGATGCAATTGAAAAATTGATGAATAAATACTATTTTATTAATGGTGTTTTATTTTCATAAATATAATGTCTTGACCACAAAGAATCGACACAATTAGTGTGGTATAATCACTTGCCAAAATGATATTACGTTTACTACTGTGACATTTGGACAGTTAGTTTTTTTACTGTCAAAGCTTCTATTGGCTATCTATTTATAGAGTAACTTACTAATGGTGTCATAGAGCCGCCAACTGTTAAATGGATTACAAGATATTCTCTCACGAGAAACATATTACAGTTAACCGTATTATTGCAATTAGTGGGACACATGAGGAAACATAGCGGGACATTAAATATCGGCACTCGCTCGATATATGTATTTGTGGAGTGCTCCAGCTTTAATTCTCCTATTAACTCCATCTACTGTGCGTTGTCAACATGCTCTTGTTTAAATTTACTCAGCCGTCGCGGCGACGGCTCGAGTGTCTCTATCAAAATTAACTAAACAGCGTTCATCAGGACAGGTTCACTCCCGGTACTTTGCTTTTCTTTGCAAAGGGAAAGTGAAGTTTGCGTCGCCGTGGACGCGTTTCCGTCGAGTCAACGGACGGTGACTGTCCGGAGAGAGCTGCGGAGACATTGTTAGCGTTCAGGACGGCCGCTCCGGCTTCCGGGGGAGCGGTCTGGAGAGATTGCTCCGAGCTGCTCGACCCCGTGTCCACTTCACACCCGATCGTCTGTTGACGGGTCATACCGACCAACCTGTGAAGATAAGAGAAAATAACTGTAGAAGAATAAAAGTGTCATTCAAACGGTGAGACATTTATCTGTTGGTAAAACATTACATACCTATTGTTCAAGCGAGGCGGCGACGGAGGATCTTTATCTTTACCGCATCCTTCGAGACCCGCTTCCGTACTTCGGGATCTTACTATTCTTCCTGAAAAGATATATTTATAATATTTATGAAGTATAGAAATCGCCAAAATTTAAAAAGATTTATGTTACATTTTCTCTATCTCTCTCTTTCTCTCTGTCTACAGATTGTGCATAAGCCCAGTGTTGTGCTGTGCATCACGGACAGCCAGATAGTAAAATTTGTGTTCAGCTCCTTTAACTAACGAGAAAAATTATACTACTGTATTATAATACAATGTTTCTTAACCAGTGGTCCGCAAAAATTTTCTGCAATTCCAAAATAGTTAGTATCCATTTTTAAAAGCTTATATTGATCGTCCGTAAAACATTTTTTGATTTTTTTGTGGTCCGCGGATGTGAAAAAGTTAAGAAACATTAGTATAATATATTGATTCTAATTACTTATTTAACATAGTAATACAATTTCTGTATTTTTAAGTTTACAAATTCTGTGTCTTACAAATCCATTATATTAACTTAATCTTCTATATTATATCATTTAATATATTTTTTTATAATGAATTGTAGATAAATATCATAAATATAAAAGTAAATTTCATAGTAGACATCACAAATGTACGTTTAGTTAAAATAAATAATGAAAAATTTGCTTTGAGAATGGGAAGGGTTAATAACAGATCAACTCAAACTTATTTCCGTTTGAAGGAATGAACATGGCAGAACTATGTATTTAATTTACTCGGGTGACATATACCTGGCGATGGAAGTGGAACTCGTCTCGGGGGCGGAAGGGGGGCTCTGAGTGGGAATTGAATTGTCCCCCGGACATTCCTCGTTAGCTGCGGTTGAGATCTGGACTGTGGACGATAGCCAGGTACGCTACCGCTGGACGACATATCTTCGCTGGCCCAATTAATACTGAGAAACAAATGATAACGAAAATCAAATAATACAGTTAGGAAAGAAGACTTTACAAGAAATATTTAGTTGACTTCTCACATTTCAAATATACGGCAGCAGTTGATATAATATTATATTTTCTTTTTAGCGACGGATATAACTGAAGACTGGATTTCAGTTATTCATTTTGAATAGTATTTACTTGAAAATGTAAATGGATTACATTATAAACACAGCTATAGCTCTAATTTGATTATTAACCGTTTAACAATTACAATGCGAATTCACCACTTGGTAATTGTGTGAAAATAGTCATAAGGTGATTTTTCACTTCGCTGATAATGCTTTATACAATCAACTTCAATTTGTTTATTGAAATATATGGATGATTGAGATTGTATCGATTCAATTTTTTGAAATTTGGAGTCTCAATTGTATGTGAATATAAATTCATCAAAAAGTCTCGTCATAAAAGGTTTCAAATAATATTTAATGGTGAACCATTTCTTGTTTTACAAAGTACAAATAAAAGTTTTGATAGGGTAAAAATATCAACGTATTTTATAATTTAAGATTTTGACTGAAGGTGCTTGGTGGAATTTCAATATTAAATTTGAATCGTTCAAATTATGTACATTCTCACAGATTTTGTCACTAACGACCCGGTTTTCGCCTTTTGGCATCTTCAGGCGTTCAAGTGCATGGATGAACATGCACTGACAGTTCAAGTTCAAGTATGGAATTTTTCAAGGTAATTTTTTTTTTTTACCTTAAAAAATCCCATATTGCTTATTGTTTTTCGAAACACTAAAGCCATAGTTAATAAATTTAATTAATAATAAATATCAGTTTAAATTATCCTAATTAATGTTTTAAAAACCCCAGACTGCTTATCGTTCTTTGAAACACTAGAATCACATTTAATAAGTGCAATATTGTAATTATAATTTGAATTAGGATGTTAGAGTGAATAATATGATGCATTGTGTATCTCTTCGTAGCCAGTATATATAGCTGAGCAAAATGAATGTTTAAGCATAGTTCTGACGATGGCGAAAGCCGAAATAGCTATCAACGCATAAATATAAAAAATTGTAGAACCAAAATACATTGATATTTTTACCCTATTATAATGGAGTTCTACCAAGTGAATACCAAATCAATAAATAAAAGTTTTGAGTTTTGAAGTAACAGGTAATTTGTATAAAATTTCATTTTATGGTTTTTTTCCGTGTATAAAGCGGCATGTCCAAGCAACCTCTACATTAATACATTAGAAGACTTGGGTTTCAAATTTCGGTGATATGATAGCATAATGACTGAGCTGATTGTAAGATAATAACAAGATGGTAAGAGAAAAATGACTTTAATTTTAAAACGGCAAGATGTTGACAGACGATCGAACAATGTAACCATATTTTGGATTGTTTTATAAAGATATTTCATTACTGAAGTTGGACAAGTGTTTTTTATCCAGTGTTCTTAAAAATTGTGAGAACTTTCTTTTACATTATTTTATGCATTTGATAGTAAATGTTTTTCTATCAATATAATTCAGAATAAAAGGTATCTTGAAATATTTTTTTTGTTAATTTTCAGAAAGTTTGCTGCTATGCTAAATTATTCTCAAAGTCCAAAGTGCTTCGTTACTTTGAGAAGGTTAAGGGATCATCGAACAACACTGGGGTTAATATTAGCAATGGCATGAGGTGAATTTCTCAGAATAAAACTCACTTCTCCCCGCCCAGAACAAATTGGATATTTTCCTTAAGTTTTCCATTGGAAGCGTTTCTTCCGTCGATCAAACTTCTGACATCCTGGGAAGATCCGGTTCCGTCTTGCATTTGTGGGTTTGAGTTGCTTTCCGCTGCATTCTGGGCTTTGTTCTCCATGAAGTAATTGCGGTATTCTTGAATACGATCCATGTACTGACTTCGCAATTCTTGCGTACGTTTCTCTTCAATGGCACGCCTCTCTTCTAACTGGGCTCTATAAGCAAAATGAAGATTAACTCACTTAATATTTTGTAACTCAACAGTTTATTAAATATTTCTAATTATATGTGTGAATTTAATTAGTTAACACTTAACCTTTTAACTGCCGGAGAAAAAAGTACGTATGTACCTAGCACGCCGTCTATTATTTGCAAAAAAAAAATTAAAGTTTTGATGTTTTTTAAATTTAATTAATATAGATAATTAATAAACTCACCCAATTGTTTTTTTGCTGTATCAAAAAAGTAGGTTTTCTTGAAGATAATTGGATTTTAAAATTGTTCTTAAAGTCAGGGTTGTCAACTTATTACACTAGGTATAGTACAAATGTTCATTACATTATTTTACACTAAAAAGATTCTGATTTAATTTGATAGATAATTTACTATAGGTGCACATATTTATAGAGTTTAATAATTTTCAATAGTGTGGTAGTTTTCAAAGCACGGCACAACACAAAGGGACACCCTACACTGTTTGCATCGAAAGCTGGTTTCTTTTCTCAATTGTTTCTTCGTACAAACGATGCATTTTGCTGTGGGAGTCTTTTTTTTTTCAGTGGGTGGCAATTTTTCAATAAAATGTCGGTCAGATAACCTCGATATACCGTCATGTTTTCTTTTTCTTCCATGAGATGTACCCGGCTGTTCTGTTTTATGGGATAAAACTAACTGTTTTATAACATTAAGTTGGAAAGCAGCCAAAGGAACTCTTTTACCAGTTTTCTCAGTAAACAAGATATGGGCATTGAGAAGGCATAAGTCCATCAGGTGCATGAACAATTTGATATACCATCTCAAAGTTTTTCTCGATGAATGGACAGACGAAAGTACCATGTCACATTTGTCTACTGCCCCCATATTCTTGTTGTAATCTTGCACGCATTCTGGTTTAATTACAGGTACTCCTTGGTAAGTATGTTTACCAGTTTCTGTCAAAACGGCTGGATGAAGTGTTGTCAATAAAGCCACTTCACGCTTATCTTTCCACAATTGAGCAGACATAATATTTGTGTGGAAAGATTTTATTTCGCCTTTTTTTAGTTTTTCTGTGAATGTAGGCATTTCTCTCCTATTTCTCCTGACTGTGCCACAGCAATTAGTTTTTAAAGAATGCAGTTTTTGAAATAATGTCGGGCTCGTATACCAGTTGTCAATGTATAACGTATGTCCTCGATTAAGGTATTTTTCCATAAGAGTCATTACAACACTTCCCGACATTCCTAGTGATTGATGCCTGATATATTCCGTGGTTTCACCCGTGTAAACAATAAAATCTAAAACAAATCCATTTGCGCAATCACAGATAACAAAAAATTTTATTCCAAATCGGCTCGCTTTAGATGGTATGTACTGGCGGAAAATAAGTCGTCCTTTAAACAACAATAAACTTTCGTCAATGCATAAGTTTCCGTATGGGTAGCAGGCATCCTTGAAAATCTTTTTTATATGATCAACAACAAACCTTATTTTAAATAACCGATCACCAGAAACTTGTTCTCTGTTATCGCAAAAATGAAGCATTCTCAGTATGAGCTGAAACCTATTTCGAGACATGGTTTCGGAAAAAATTGGACTGTATAAAAAGGGATCAGTCGACCAATGGTCTTCTATTTTATTTCTGGAATTTACAGCCATGAGCATACAAACTCCGAAGAACAAATACATTTCGTCAACTGTTGTATCTTTCCACTGCATTAGTCTCCATGACAAATCTTCACACGCGTTTTTCACATACTGAAATTGTTTATTAGTTTCCGACACTATAAAACTGACCAAGGTAACGTTCATAAAAATTTTAAAAAAGTCGATCTCCTTCATTTCACTTTCACCAAATTGTGATCCTGATTGTGAAGAATCAAATTGGTGTATAATAGGAGTAAAATCACCGCTACACCATTGAAAATCTGGGGCTTGCTCTTGTGGCATATCTACATATTCAGTAATATCTTCCATATCTTCCATTTCAGCATCACTTTCATCTGACTCGATTGTGATTCCACGGTCTTGTTGTAGCTCACTAAAAAAGTCTTCTGAATCCATGTTATAACTAATTTATGATATATCGAATTACAAATAATTTATTTATTACTCACAATAATAAATTAACAAATGATAACACTTCACTAGGACGCTTCACTCAGTATTTCGAATACAATGGAATGAATTAAATGTTTGTTATCTTACGAACAACTAGAAAACTACAATTTCTATACAAAACACAACACAAAAAGTACAAATATATTGAAAATAAATCAATATTAAAGTGAATAAATGTAATTTATACGTAATTTGTGAAGAAATCTAATATAGTTTCAAATAAAACACGATACAAATAACTGTCGCGTAAATAGGTCAAGAAGCGCAGACTGTTGACAAATCACTAAAAATTGAAGAAATCTTTGATATAAACTCAAGGGAAAAAACTGTCGCGTAAAAAGGTCAATGACCGCGAACTAGTAACAAATTTAAAAAATAATAAAGGGAGTCCCCGCACGGCATACGTAAAAATTTGGCATAGCCCTGCATTATCGACATCTCTCAAGTGACAGTTCAGTCACTTCAAAAAATCACAAAAAATCGATGTAGGAATCCCTTAAAATGACGGTAAAATGTTTTTAAACGTTTCTGGTAGATGTCAGGGTGTGTCCTATTGAAAAACATTTCGAACAGAAGGATTATTTTATAAGGAAAGTATGCTTCAAAGTTTTTACGAGATATCTCGTCTCTGGCGTGTAGTGCACGGACAATTTTACGACATATCTCGTCTGTGGCAGCCATCCGGTTAATATGCGGAAAACGACAAAAGTCGTTTTTGGCGTATTGTCGGTAGAATGCAAATCGCGGCATAATACGTTTTTTTATATCTTCGCTTGTTTGCGGGACACATAATATCACGGGTTTGTTTGTCGGCGTTAAATGAAATGCCGCAACTAATTAACATTAGTCCTAATTCTTTGCTAGAAAGGGTGACACATGTGTCTCGAATATTTACCCTGTGATTTTTACGGCATTAGATTTTACACTTCCAGTGGTAGTAAAGTTGTAGAGATGGCGATTATATATTATAATTATTTATATAATTATAAAATATTGATAAATATGCTATTTTGTTATATAGAATTTTTTGAATATTTAATATTTATTACATGCGGAGTGCTATCTACTGAATTGATAACAAGTTTTATATTCAGCTTAGAAACATAGTGAAATTATGATGTTATCGAAATGTCCTAATTTTATGTTTAATGATTAAATGTCAAGTATGATTTTTTTTAAAATTTCAATCGAAAATATCGTTTGGTTTTGAAGTCGTGTTGATTTTAAGAATGTAATATATTTGTGCGCTAATCACTAAAAAACGCCCGCTTACAGGCTTGAGTCTATTTTTGAAGCGCCCGATTAAGAAGTGTAGATTTATAGTAGAAACACAAAATTCACGGCAGGCAATATTTTGCTGTGTTGGGCAGTGCTATGGCAAATCAAGAGTTACAATATCATCGGTATACTGGCAGAAGGTGATAGTTCAAAAAACATTGTTTTGAGATAATCATCATTTTCGATAATCATGAAATTTTGACATCTCTATTTATACACTTTATCTATTATTTATCGTTCTAAAACATCGTGAAATTCTAAAATGATTAACGAATTCGATTCACATATTCAAACGCTTTAAATTATTTATTGTTTTATTATTTTAGATTGACTTGATGTATATTATGTAAAAAAAAACAAAATATGGCCGAACATGTTTTTTCTAAAACTATACATATGCATTCATAACTCAAAACAGCAGGTTTTTGACTTCGTGCCTTTTGTCAGTATATGTACTAGGTAGTAGAAAGGGTGACATACCTAGCTTCAGCTCACCGAAGATCCATTGGATAATGTTTTCCTTCAGGTGGATCCAATTCTTCACTTCCTGAAGAGTCTTCTTTCCACGCACCTCCTAGTGATTCAACACCTGTGTGCAAAAGATTGACAATACCATTATAAACAAAAAAAAACATTTTTTTTTCAAATTACTATGGTACCCAAAAACCTTATAAGGTTGAGCAGTTGTTTTTCAGAGTAAATCATAATTAATGGTTACCCAAATAACTTAACCCTTTGAACTCATTAATTTTTTTCAAAAGTGTTCCAGCAACTCCAAGCCTTTTTAGCGATTTTTTTTATTAAATGTGTTATAGCTAAAAATATACATATAATAATTAAATAAAAAATGGTTTTAAGAATTTGTTTATGTTTATTATATATTTAGGCTACAAATTAATCTTTAAATTTTGATAAAGTATGGTATTTTTTGAAACAATCTCCCGGGTGAAGGCCAGGTTTTCTTTCGCACGTATCACAAAAGTAAGTGGTTTCATGCCTTCCTCCGGGAATTTTACGGTTAGAACATACCGTGCAGTCTTTATGCTTGTTGGGATTATTATATATAAAATGGCCAGTACCATATAAGTTTCTTAAAAATTGATAAAACACACGCAATGTTGACCGGAACAATGCGAAACGCAAACTATTCAGCGGTGTTTTATACCTGCACCCACCAAACATGTGACCCTTGGCAAGTGTTTTATTACGTAATTCTGAGTTGCAAATAAATTGCATTAGTCATAAAATGAGAAATGTATGTTTCCTCTCTCAAACCGGTTCCTGCGGCGACCCACCGCCAACAATTCGCCGGAATAACGGCGAGCGTAAAAAATGTCGATGTAGCCTCGACGCGGGAGTTGCCGGTAAAAAACCAATGTCGATGTTACCTTGACATATGAGTTCAAAGGGTTAATGACGATTGAATAGCTTATGGGTTATGAGGGATTGTAATACTGGACAAATATACCAATAGCGGAAATGCAAAAATGGATAAAATCAACAATATTATTGATAAAAGATAATATTTAAAAATATAACAATTCTTATCCAAACAAGAAAATGTTTAATATAAGATGAACATCACATTACAAAATCAATAAATAATGAAAATATTATAGGAGTAACTTTTGCAAGGACCAGTGCATGACTGAACATAAATAAAAAATCAATTAAAATACATTTTTTCAAATCGACTTAATTTTTAATTATGAAATAATAAGATTCCGGTTTCAGTAATATCTGTATTACAATCCTTAATTGGAATGGGTAGTCAAACCAAAGCCTCTAAATATTCATTTATTATTATTATAGAAATATTGTTCACTTTCTCACTTTCTATTGACTTTTTTGAAGTTAATTTGATTAATAGTTTCAACAGTATATATATTAATCAACATTTTAGTAATGTTGGGTTCCTTCTTGAAGTGCTCAAAATAAAAAAAGGGAAATATTGTTTACATTCCATCTCTTATAAATGTTAAAAATTATAATATGAATAAATATTGCACATCTATCTGTAAAAGACTTCCTTGTGAAAGAGAAATTATTCCCTTCTGCGGAATAGCTCATAATGACAATGCAAACAAATTGAATAAGATAGTAGAGTTATTTTCAGCAATTTATTATAGCATCAGCAAGCAATTGAATTTATTACAAAAATAAATCAAAAAAAACCCAACATTTTCATAACGTTGAAACTTATTTTTGCATTCGGTGTTTATGGAATATGAATAAACTAGCAAAATATTGATACTTGTGACTAACAGTGAATCAATTAACATAGAATTTATTCAAAGCAGTAGGAACAACATAAGATACAGAAATAGCTGCATGCATAGCAAAAAATAAAGCATTATTTATTACACAACAATCTTTTTCAGTAAATCACTCACTTCTTTTTTAACTATATTCGCTCGCCAAATGGACCTTTAATAGAGATTATCTCAACAGGAGTTTTTCTAGGAGAAATTTTTGTTACTCAGTTGCTACACCTCTCTTTTAAAAAGTGAACAGGGGTGGAGGATATGGCTAGGACAAGATTAATGGATAAATAATCACTCTCGCTACGGCCCATTTTGCCATATGAAATGGACATCAATAAATTGATTGAAAAATCAACTTATGAAACTGTCCAAACTGGGATTCAAGCCTGTGAGTACCTCAATCGAAACTAACGGTGTTGACCATTTGACCACGAATCACTAACAGGTGTGAAAATATTTTGATTTTCATCATCTTATTCAGATAAAGTTTTCAAGTATTCATTCACTATTTCATGCTTTGACAAACAAACACAAATATTAGGTAAGTCTTTCCTTTCTATCGACATTTGTGTTGAGCTCTGAGACTAATGAGAATTTATTTAATACTTAGTTAGGAAATTTCCAATTAAGCTGCGAGAAATGAACTTTTGAGATTAATTAAATATACCACTTTCAAGATTATTAATTGAATCTCAAACAACTACACCACAATAAGGGTTAACTAAATAATATGCTATTTCACAACTAAAATATATGAAATAATGAATATATGAAGTAGGTTTAAAATTTTATTATCAAGGTACGTTGAATTATCTTTAAAATGTATGAATATTAACATTTGATTTTTTTTCTTGGAATATTATATTTAAGCCAAACAGTACCATGCTTCAAACAGAACACAAAATATCACAAGTAAAAAAACTAAGCTTAATTTCCAGTTATACGAAAGTCATTTATATCCTGATTTTTTTATGATTATTGTTTCAGAGAATAGAATTACATTCATACAAATTCCACCATAACCCTTTCCATCAATTTTTTTGTTTTTTGTTTATCACTTTACTGGTATTAACCTATTTAAAATAATTAAATTTAAGCATCCCTAATCCACCCAAAACATGCCATAAGTATGAATACGAGTTATTCATTTGATGATAATTTTAAGGCATAAAAATATAGTTTACATGTACCATTAAATGAATGGTGGAAAATCAATAAACTGTTATTTCGGAAACAAGTTACATTCCTTCCATCTTTTAAAAAAAAAAAATTCAGTTGCAAGAAGAAAATTAGACAGAGAAGGTTTCTGTTATATTTAAAGACATCCTAACTTTTAAATCAGATAATCATAAGATTTATCACAATTTGCAGTACACTCAACATTGTGTTAATGTGATCAGAACAAATTTTGAAAGAAAGATTATGCATAAATAATGTCAATTCATTTAAAAAAACATCAATCTAAAAAGCTAAATCACTGAATGAAATCAAGTCATACGATCGATCATATTAAAAATTCATGATATAATAACTACCATTGATGTTATTGCATTATAAACAGACATGGTTATAATATATGTTGGTATACGAGACGAAAACATTTCGAAGTTAATATAATTATTATATCATAGAAATTAAATTCACAAATATTGAAATATTTTTGCTCATGAAACACTTTATATAGATAATACTACATCATATTAAGCCAATTAAAAAGATTTGTATTTTTCGGAAGCAATTTCAATTTAAAAAATGAGTGGGAAAAGGAAATAGAGAAATGTTAATACGCTAACACCGAGATGGTAGTATAAATCAGCAGTCAGATGCATAGATATGGGAACAAAAGCACATTAAGTTAACAACCACGGAGATAAAAAACGAAAAAATGCTTGACATTTTATTTCACACGTTTTGGTACTTACAGAATGGTAGGAGCGAGTAAATAGGGTCCTTACCTGAGTCAAAGGTGGACCTTCTCGACAGGCAAGCTGTCGATCGATGGACAACAGAGAAGCGGGAAAACAACCAAATATTTTAATATACTCATTTTTAATTTTGTTTGGGGGCAAGTCAGGAATACGGTTAATAGCCAAAGTGTAAAAACGTATAGAGCGGTTTCAATACAGTATCGATAGACAAATATCTAATTTGGTCAGACACACATTACATTACACTACAACTCAAAAATATTGCAGTTACATTGATCTACTGTTCTTTTTTACAAACAAAATATGATCACTTTTAGGCAGTTCACTGTCAATACTTGGTAGAAAGGCATTATATTAAAAAAAAAATACTTATTTGTATTAACTCCACTTTTAATTAATAAGATTGTCATGAGCCATACCCGGTACTGATCATTTAAAATAAAAATGGAATTAGTACCAATGAGTATTTTATTTTTTGAATATAATGCAATTCCACCAAGTATTGACAGTGAACACGCTAAAAGTGATATAAAATAGGATTTATTGTATGTACAGAGATGTATTTAGATGTAAATTTCGAGACAAAATATTGTGTAACTAGGTGACACTGGTTGTCTGATGCAGATTGACAATCTTACAGTGATAAAATTAAGCAACTTATATGCACCAAGTAGAAATGAATTTATAAAATCTCACATATTGCTTCTAAAGCGTTAATAATATATTTATTTAACTAAATTCAAATATCTCAACAGACCTTACACAGTAGTTTCTTGAAAATATCAAAAACTATTATCAATATCGAGTAAAAATCCGTAATTATCAATCTGATGGTATATAATATACTTAATGTAAGGTATTTCGTCTTCTGCCTTTCACGCATTTGTACCGCCCATATAGAAGTGAATTCTTTTCAATATGGGCTGTTATTTATAGTATTTATTTTATTTTTACTGGTTGATCAAAAACTTTGGAGAATAAAGTAACATTAAAAGAATCTTTAATAGATAATTATATGAAACAGCTGGCAAAAATAATATAATATATATTGTGTAATATATTATGTTTCAATATCCATTGAATTAGATGACTATTTCAATAAAATAATGCAATTATAATACTATCAATTATTTTGATCACTCTATACTCTTTATATGTTAGTGGCTTATTGTAAATATAAATATATATATATTTGTATATAATCATTATAAATAATACAAGCTTTAATTGGAATGAATAGATATAATTATACCACAAGATTACTTGATAATTTTAACATTTTATATCTATTCATTTCATTATTAGAAGTTACATAATTTGAAAGAATTGATTTATAAATATTTACTTATATCATCACTTGATGCAATGCTTCGAATATGATTATGTGGGTTTATTTTCACGAGTACCATAATGTTTCAGTGGCACATGCTTGCTACAGTGGTGGTGGTAACTTGATTTTTGTTTGGTTTTGGGTTGACAATTGCAGGTGAATAAATATGTGTTTATTTTGTGTATGCATGATGTGTTCTAGTGAAATGGACGGTTATGCAAAGTAATATTACACATTGGAATTAATAGAGTATAGACTGGTATTTTCAATGATGTATTCGGTAATAATTTTCACCATTGATGGGTTAGTAGAGTGATTATATTAAAGGCATCAACATTACAAGGTAATATCTTTCATTGCATTACTGTCCTTTCTCCAGATATGTGCTTCGATAATATCATAATATATTATGGTGAATCGGAGTTGTCCATCATATTATCCAATAAAACATTACATAGGATATTGGGAATAAATCAGGGGTAGATAAAAAAAATAAAAACACATCCCGGATTGAAATAAAACATCCTAGGAAGATTTGAATGTGATAGGCGCCATTTTGTATGAAATAGCGTGAATTGAACAGCATTAGAAAAAAATGGAAAGATAGAAAATGATTAAACATTAGCACAAAAATGAAAGAAAAATGTATTTACAAAAACTGACGTTATTAATTTTATGTGGAATATTACGAAACGAAAGATCATATTTTAATTATCGATAATTGAAACAATTTCTTAACTTTAGTTTCTATTTACAAAATTCGATAAAATATGCATGCAACTAAAAAAATACCAAAAGATGCATAAATAATTAATGACCGGCAAAATAAGGTATCTGGTGAAATAAAACTTATAGAAGGATTGATGAATTTAAAACTACTGAATGAAATATTTATTCTTTATGTGAGGACTTACTGCCCCGCCGCTGTAAGTAAAGAGACAGCTAAAAGAAAAAAATCTAAGCAATGAAACATACAATATGACATTTGTAATCTGATTATTTTGATTCAAAGTCATGTCACTGACTGAATTATTCTTATTTTTGTTTTGTAAAGAAATTTTGGGTTGAAATCGCTCTTTACTTTTCGTTGAACATGATTTTTTCTATCAGTTGTAATTTTACTTATGGCAGCAGTAGACTAAATGTAGAAGAGAAATAATGCTGATTATAATACTCAAGCAATAGATGAATGTAAATGCACAAATAAATAATACATGTAAGTGATTTAAATATTTATCAAGAGATATTAAATGGAAATAAATATGTAGACAAAATGCATCCATTCCCCCAGAAAGCTTTACTGCAAACCGATCTCTCTTTTTTTGGCACTCGTCAAACTAATTTATTAAATTAGTAAATAAATAATAGTATTTATACAAAAAAAAACCCAACCAAATAAATGCAGGTATAGAAAAAAGACAGTGCTAAATACAATGACTATAGTTTGCCTCAAAGCGGCAACAAATTCACTGCACAAAAATTAAGTATACACTTATGTATTATGTAATAAATAATTTACAACAGCGAAAATACTAATGATAATAAAAATTCTTCTTATAAATTAGTTAATATTTAAGGGAGATTTGTAACAGTCAAGTTGTGTTGAAAAACTATTATTGCTATGAATGGTTAAATTAATATCCATTTATTTTTTTTGAAAAAAGAACTCTAAGATAAATGTTACCACTGTTGCAAACAAAGGAATACAAAATGATTTGAGAATAACATACAATTGGTAACTACTGTGTTGAAAAATTATGTAGCATCATATGATATCTTAACACTATTTAATAATTAATAATCATGCTGTTACCCAAAGCATATAACAGTTTTGATAATATTAAATATTTGGACTATTAATTCATTTCTATGCTACATTTTATATGACAAGGTTTGAAAATATTTTGTCAATCCTTAGCTACAAAACTATCATATGTTTTGGTTAAATAATTTAAATAAACAAATCGATTTTGGTCCCACACGTGTATTTCTTTTGTCTTATCTCATACGGAAAGAATAAAAATACTATTATAATTAAAACTAAAAATCATTGTTAGAGAAGATAGACTTGAGCTGACCAGGGACAACGGCCATAAAATAATTATAATATCTTGAAAGAATTCCTCAGACGAATTATTTGTAATTAAATTTGTATCACTACTGCCAACATGATATAATTCAGAATCTATTGTATACATAAATATTTTATAAGCTCTTTACAAGATTTTAATCCTAATAGTCTCTGGTCAACTCAGTTCCATTTTTTTTTATATATAAAAGGCCCACACATAAAATTTTAATAAAGTCCCATTTATATTTTCACTCATCATTTATGTTTAAAAAATATGGAATATTCAACAGAATGGAAAATTATTTTAATAGGATTATTGCTAATTTAAGGCTTTGAGTGTTCTCAAACTCTCCATCTTGATGACTTTATGAAATTAAAAGACATCATTTTCTATAATCTGAAACTGAGTGTTTATTATTAGTTCGAGAAACTCAACTTTCCACTGATTTTAAATTATAAAAAAAAAAAAGTTAAAATCTACTTATATAATACATAAAAATAATATTTCGCTTATTGGTTGATTAATCACTATGCATTTCATTAGCTTTGGGAGAATTGTAATAAATAAAATAATATTGATTTAAAAATAAAAATTCTAATATAGATTTACCTAATTAAGACACAGGACTCTAATTTATAATTCGAGTCAATAGGAAAAAAAATAGTCTTTCAGCTATAAGTACAAATAATAAATTATTAAAGTTTTGTTTTCTTACAGTTAATACGAAATGTACGTGTAATGCGAATGTTTTGATTATGACCATTGACACATTCAGTGGATGTCATTATGGTGTGAATAAAAAATGAAATATCTTGATTAAAGAAAAAATAAATGTTTATACTGTTTTATATGGGAATAACATGAAGAGGAAATAAACAGATGAGATTCTAAAAACACAATATTGGAAAACTTAACTAACACAAAAGGACATGGGAGATAAACACAGCCACAAGGCTAAAAGTCGTAGAAACAAAATGAGAGCTGCTTTAATAGATTAAAAATCATGTTTTGTTAACAATTATTTAGGCATTGATGTCTTTTTGCAATTAATTAGCTCCGAGGGTGACAAGTGTGAGATAATATTTGTTATGGTGGAAGCAATGTACAGAATGCTATGAAGGACCATGTTAATTGATGGAAGACGCCAATGCAAGAACATGTCAACTTCGTTTATCAATTCCATGTTAGTATCACATTTGGTTTGACATGATTTCGCCCCTTTAATAATTGAAAATATGTTGGTTGAATATCTGTGACATCAGTATAGAATATTTTTTTTGTCCGGTTGCAATTGCAAATCCATGAAAGCCAAATGGATATTTGAAAATGTTTAGAATGCCCATTACACAGCTAATATGTATTGTTATACACGGCTCACGTTATAACAGTACAATTAAAATATTCTTTATTATCAGTAATTATAATTTAAGTTGTTATAGAATATTAATGAATATACGTATAACGAGAGTTTGCCAATTCAATAAACATGTAGTCCATTATAGCAGTCTCTCTTGCGAAAAATTGAATACAAGGAGGAAAATAAGTTGACAGTATTATTGTATAAAAATTATTCAGCGTGTAAGTGTTCGGACGTGGGTGTGGTGGTTTCAGTTGAGGGCGTCGCCTTACCTGCTGCCCCGCCCACAGGAGGTCCTCCGTACAGCGAGGTAGATTCGTCCATGTCCAGGTCGTCTTGCGAGCTGCTAACTCGCACTGTAAAAAAATCACACACGACTTTATTGCACATGTCCGACAATGACAGCTTTCACGCACTCTATTTCCTGGCTCAGACGATCATGGCATCTTAGACATCTGATTAGAAACATCCCCTTGAACACTGGTAAATTTCTAATGTTAAAAAAAAAAAATACTAGAATGCTAATGAAAGTAATGACATTTCAAAATGCTTTATAATATCAACTGTGTAAAGGAAAAAGGATGTAACCCTCAATTTTCTAAAACAGCTTTTTTTCGATTATCACAATGTACTTGACACAGATTCTATCAAACGGATGGATGCTAAAAATGCCGAATAAGTATCTAAATTTAGTTTTAAAATTTGAAAAAGATGACCTTGTAAAAAATTAAAACTAAGAAAAAACACTAAAATAAAGGTTTTTCCGAGACAATTTTTTGAATTAATATTAGATTATGTCAATTAAACACCAGTTTAGAAGTATCTGTGCACTTCAAGGTTGTGTATAATTCATAATTTGCATACGTCACAAAATCATCAAAACACGTTTTTAGAGCTCCTGTAAAATTTGATATGTGTAAGTTATGTCTTTTTTCCTTTCCACAGTCGATATATATATTTTTAGTAATAAACACATACATGAAAAGCAATAACAGTGATTGAAACATACATTATTTATAAATAGCCCTATATAAAAGTTTTGATATTTGTTTATTATTCAGTAGGAATTATGCATGTTCCGGCTAACAGACTTTATGGGTATACTGTATAATATCATAAAAATCATAGTAATGTAGGGACGGGTAAGGTTAGGTAGGGAAAATAAGGAATGTAAAATTTAACCATTCAGGTGACCCTTCACCTGAATTTATGAAGGTCAGTAATAACTTACTTTTAGAAAAGAGCGGAGATGACACAATCGAGATCCATTCACCAAAATTTTGATTGTTATCATTATAGCAAGAGCATATTCCATTTGATAGAGTTTCTATTTGTAATGCATTATACGGTAAGTAACATTAAAGATAGCCAACTCAAAAAGGTAAATGCATACGCAGCCAATTTACTATAAAATGTGTACTGTTGCACACGTATTTAATTTGTTTTATAGGCAATATCGTACAAAAAAGTGCATGAGTGATGTTAGCAATTCAGGTGCCTACTTCTACATATAAAAAGAAAAGCATAATTCTGACAATCGCCTACTATATACTTCTGAATAAAATCATTCATTTTGCCTTTTCATAATTATTTAAAGGCAGTATAAACTTTATTACCAATGCAACTGACACCTGTCGTTCATATAAAAAAGAACCGGTGCAAATTACTTCAATAATACCACCACCCAAATGAAAACATATACAATAACGTTGCCGGGTTGTTTCAATAACATGATAGTTGGCAATTTTGCGGATGAATTATGATAATATAACAAGTGAGTGATAATTTTAAATTTGTAAAAGTTGCCTTACATCTATTCGGTCTGATGTTGACATTTCTATACAGCGCAGTTTCCAAGTACTGCAAACCATTATTGTTGATGATGTTGAAGCCGCATAGGAGTTCCATTTGCTTCCACCGGTGAACACGCTCCTGGATTTCAAGAAATTATTGACGTTCAAATGAGTGATATATTTTCAAGATGAGGAATATACTAAACAATATACTTATAGTACGCAAAGAAATATACATATGTCTTATGTTGAACATCAAGGCAGATTTTAAAAACAATCATTGTATCTCACTCCTACACGATTACTCGGGATCAAAGGAAGTCAATCTAGAAGATTTTACAGCTTGTTGAGAAGATTAATCTGACACCGATGATGATTAATGGCAACAACTTATTATTGGTCATTTGGAAAGAGAGTAGTTAAGAAATCTTATAAATTAGTAAAAACCATGACAGAATTTTTTTCACTCTCCTAAATGATCAAATGTAAGGTAAATGCATTGTTAAAGTGTAAAGGCTTTCAAACAAATGTTTTCATAGTTATTATTATATCTAGGATATTATTGGAGGTACTCCTTGTGAAACCATTTTTATTGTTAAGACTTATACTTAAACATTTAAAACAGATCACTTGTTCAGCACTTATAAAGCTTCCAACAATCAAAGATATGTCAAAGAAGTGTAACATTTTTATGTTCAGATTTTATAAAATGATTATTTTTTAATAATCATTTTATAAAATCTGATTATTTCCTATTTTGTGTTAAAACTAGAGTAAAAATTTAGTTTTTCTTCTTTTTTTATTGACATCCACAATCATGAATTATTCAAGATTGTCTATCCTGCTTCCTTAAAAATTAATGCTAGAATTTCAAAGATCTACCGTAAACATCCCTATAAACATAAGCATTTCCTATTAAAGTAAAACCCCATTTACACCAAAGTCGGGACCGTGTATTTGGAGTAGTGTAATTAGGGGAGTGAATCTTATACAAAAATCTCATATAAAAAAAAAATATGGACAAAATATTTAGTTACTAACTAATAAAATATAAAGCGCGCGCAAAATCCAGCACACAAGACAGTCGCCTGGCTATGAATGTATAGCCTGGCACGTGTTGAATACACAGACGCTAGCCAACATTTGAATGTATGCACCGCACAGACGGCTGTCTCGTAGCAATGACAATAGAATGCGACCGTTCAATTAGGGGATTTGCGGCGAATATTTCAAGCCAGCGCGTAATTCGGAGTAGTGTAATTGGGGGTTCCACTGTATTTGGTATTAGCTGCTTGTGCAGGACAACATCTCTTGGCAATTTCATATAAAATACTGACCTGCAGTTCTTGAGTAACTTCATTGAGAGCTGTCCGGGCTTCCACTATCGATCTGTCTACGTCATCAATAGATTTTCCATGGGTAGAAACAAAGGCACCCACGAGACTGGAACGCTTTTTACGCAGTTTTTCACACTAAAATAGTGAATAAGATTATTTAGAATATAAAATTAAAATTGATAACACGCGTTTCTTAAATATCTTTACGATAGTTTGTATAAAGATGCTTCTCAAACAGGCGAAAAAGGAGTCAAAATTTGTTACAAAACCCGAGGAATGACTAATTTATCAAGTTTATATCAAAAATTAACTTCCACAAAGTTACCGCCAAATCTATTTAAAGTATTATATTGGAAACAAGCCATACTGCTGTTAGTGTTAATAAGCCGATATTTCCAAACTCTTTCATCGTCAAAGGATTTTCCTATATTATAATATTGATGAATAGTATCTTAACTAAATAATTAAAAATATTTTTCAACTATCAAACACTACTGTCATTACAACTATAACAAAGATATTTGAAATGTTTGTTTCAATTAAATTACAGAATATTATTTCATATAAATTTTGATTCTTCATTTTCTTAATTTGACAATTTATGAAATGAATACAGGACAATTTTTTAATCAATATGTCATAATTGCTATATACAGCGATTGAATCTAGACTCCTCGACTACTGAAGCTAGTCTTCTACTGTGACTACTGTGATGAACTGTACGAAATAATACAAATTCTGTAGTTGAACATGCATACCGCTTCACGAGCTTGCTGAAGTTGCTGATCAGCATTTAGTTTCTTCCTCAGGTAGGATTTATTTTCCAATTCATGGGTCAGCTGAAGCCACAGTTGTAGACCCGCAGGCGGCGCCCAGCATCTGTCCTCCAGTTCACCTTCCGCTCTAACTAGCTCCGATCTCAGCAACTGAAAAAATGCGCACATAATTTAAATATTTAATAGAAAACCCATTTCGCAATTACTGTTGCAGCATTAAAAAAACTGTGTCTGTGTTATATTCTAGTGTGAGTTGGATAAAACATGCACATTAAAATTTCATGACATCAATGAGAATTACAAATACTCATTATAAAATTTGAAGAGTGGATTGACGTCATGTAAACTGAGAGATTTATTATTTTTATATAAAAATTCTGTACAAGAGGACATGTGGAAAGTTTCATTCATATTGTGAGAATTATTTATGTTAAGAAATCATTCTATCGAAGATGATGCCAATTTTTTATGACGTAAACACTGCTAAGTAATCAGTTCAATAACGTTTTTATTGGTTGTTCAGGAATCTAAAAGATCATAAAGTAATGCTGGAATTCGATAGTGGGATCTGCACTTCTGAAATGTAATGAGGTCAATATAGAGTGTGTAGCTTACCTCAATTTCAGCTTTCAGTTGCGAAACTTCGAGGTCAGAGTATGAAGTGGTGAGGGAGATACTAGCTGTTCCAGCTTCCTGTAGTCTTCGTTCAAGGTTCATTTTTTCTGTTGCAACATTTTCCTAATTAATTAAAAAATAATAAGCACATATATAATCAGATATAAAAATAAATAAATAAATCTGGAATATTTTTCGTTTAGACATTATTTTCAATAGTTTACACATATATGGACAATTCTAAAAACACATTTATCACAATTGTTTGAAAAAGGTGATTGTTATTGGTAAACAGCAGTGGCGGTTCTAGGTACTGGGCTAGGTGGGCTAAGCCCGACCTGCATTTTTCACCCAAAACATTAGATGGCTAAATAAAAATGAACAGCAATTCGGCCGCTGAACAAAATAAATACATTTATAAGCGTAACTAACCTTTCCCAAATGAATATAATATCTTTGTTTTAATTTTCCTCTGTCAATATAAGACAATGTTACGTCTACCTACAATCATATTCTCGATTGTGTTTTGTATTACAATTTTAAACTGAGCCGGCATAAAAAAAAACAATAACCCTATAAATACTTCACAGGGAACAGGCAACGTCACGTCACTCTGGCAACACCAAAGACTCAGGGGCTAAATCCTTCAAGCCCGTAACCACAGACAATATCATGCAATATTTCTTTATACTGGGGCACAATCAAGCACGATTTTTTTTGTATTTGTATGTACGGAAACGTCATCAAACACAAACGATTGTGTTTCAATCTGTCAAGCTTCTGTTGATCGTTGGGGGCTAAACAGAATCTGCCCATTACGCATACTTATGCATTGAAATACAAAACCAATATCGTTGTATTGTATGAAAGTGACAGGTATTGACTTTCAGTGACAGCAAGTGACAGAACCGACATGTATTTTTTAACTTGAACCGGAACGAAAAAAATAACGGTTCGATGCCCTGTTTTCAACATCAAGAGTATATTGAAAATAAGTGGATGATCAGTAAACTTCTGGTTGAAAAAGGGAGTTCCACAGATAAATCATTTTGTATACACGAGAGGTCCTTGTTATTTAACAGTAAATTGTAATGAAAAAATCCTCATTAAGCCACTATATCAACTTAAAATGGGCCCCAAAAAGACACAAGGGTAGAAAGGGGTATGTATTAGAATGAACCAGGAATATAAAGCACTCGAGTGTGGGAGTGTGGGATTTGTAGGAAGTACTTTTTTTGTTCTCTTAAAATAGAATTTTTTCTAATCGAATAGAAGAACTCTTTTCTATTATGAAAATTTCATTAAAATTTTTTGCATTTTTTTGTTTGATGTTACTTCATGGTTAATTCAAATTTCAATTGTTTCTGTTTTTAAAATTATATATGTAAAATGAAACCTGAATATTTTTTACTGACCTGTTCCATCCTAGCCCTTTCCAGCTCTTTCTGCAAGTCATCTAAAGCAAGCTCAGCTCTCCTGAGAGACTCCATGTCTTTCAGCATCCGATGCAGCTGCCTGCGAGAGGCTCTTCCCTGCTGACATGCCCACCAGCATCCCACTACCACGCCAAGCACCAGCGCAATGAGTACGCCGTCTTTCCAACGGTGACCGCCATCTGGTGGGAAATTTTGAAAGAACCATACAAAAGCTAGGGAGTCAAAATAACAGAACTATACAGGCTTCATCTTCATAATGGACAAGAAAGAAATATTGATGAAGCACTGGAAGGGTTTAATCCAATTGTAGATTAACTTCCAATCAGTGCTTTTTTGTAATAATATAATATGTAAAAGGGTAATGGTTATCTTGTGATATTTTTTCATGTACTAATTTAGTGCTATGCCTAGTGACTGCGATCTCGGTTCGTTTTTTTTCTATTCCGGGATATCAAAGTTATGCAAATTCTATTTTGAGATTTGAACATCTTTCGATCAATAATCGTTGGGGTCTATGGTTTATTGGTAGGAGTTGTACCCTAGCGAAATGATGGGTCTGCGTCCCGGAAAGGGTCAATATCAAATACAGTTTTTTCTTCCCGAGTGACTTGATTTTTTCCAAAATATCTGGCGCCTTGACTTTTTTAGCTTTAACGCCTAGTACTTTTATTTTTTACATAATCCTATGCAAAAAAAAACAATCATAATATATTCATAAGAGTACATATTATAATAAAAATAATAAAAGATTTTTAGTACTTTTTCCACTTAATTACATTACATTATAATTACACATGTGTAATTATAATGTAATTTGTAAATCCTTTTAATTGTTAGTATTTGCTTACACCTTTTATTTAAATTTAACTTGTATAAATAGCACTGTTTAATCAGTTGATAATGCTCGTGAGGAGCGAAACCGGTCCTGATTAAAAAAAAATTAAGTGGAAAAAGTACCCAAAAATCTTTTATTATTTTTATTATAGTGCCATTCCACCAAGTATTGACAGTGAACACCTTAAAAGTTAGTACATATTATGATTCAAAATTTTGAATGTTGTCAATATGATTTCAATTTGGGCCAACTAAAGCAGGCAGGATCCTGGGATGCAACTTTAAGACTAGGGCCAACTCCAGGGCAATCTATTCATTAAAATCAGTTTTCGTAGAAAAACTTCTGTTGAGATACCTCCAGTAGGAGGCCATATGCTCCACATTAGAAGCGGACATGGATTAAAAAAATTAATCACTTTTAGGGTGTTCAATGTCAACACTTGGTGGAAACACTTATTGAGAAAAACACAATATTCTTCTATATCAGTTGACAATGTTCGCCGTGAGCGAAACCTGCCCTGATCTTAGTAAATAAAAGTGAAAATAAATACAATGGAATATTGTGTTTTTCGTAATATTTTTTTTGAATTAAAAAAATAATTTTCTGAATATTCTGTAGTTTATTTATGCGAATGTTTCTGTGTACGGAATAATCTTGATCGAATAATTCGGTGTGCGGAGTATTTTGTACTGAGAAATCGTGTTCGGAAGAATCAGTTCACCATTAAAACCACATAAAAAAAATCAATTAAAAAAAAAATGGATTTTTGATGAAAAAATCATTTCCTAGTTATGATCTCAATGACGCGTGACATCACTTTGACAAAATTGATTTTTTTTAAATCACCGAAACCCCTTTGAAAATCAATACTACGTTTAATTAAGGCTAACGAAACTTCCGTGTTTACAATTCAATGATGAAACATTTTTTTACGTAACAGTTGGTATCAGTTGGAAAATATTCAATGCACGGGACCTTGGCTGTGAGATTATACAAAGGCAGAACGGTAAATCACCATGCCATGCCTATCAATATACATTTATTTGTGTACGTATCCATACAGATTTCCAAACAAAGTTTGTCAAACATCACCACTTTATTTGCTAGAAAAAAATACGAAATACCCACTCTACAAAGGATGCAATTCGCAAGGAAACTCAATATTAATATCTATGGGAAAGTCGAAAAACATAAATTAAAATTAATCAATTCAATCTGCAAATAATAATATAAAGTATTCATGAAATCACTGGCGCTAGACATTTTGCAGCCCCAGGCAAGATTGTATTTTCCGTTCTTTTCACCCTTATTTATAAAATTCCCTTAAGCGCGTAGGCGTTTGACAGTGTTGCCTGCTTCGCTTGCATGTAGCGCCGGCACTGCATAAAATGCTTTCACGACAGGAAGTATATATTGTATTGTTTTTGAGAAATAAAAATTCTGTAAAAATATTTTGTCTTTGTTTATTGATTTAAGTAGTGAATAATTGGTAAGCTGTTTTCTTTCAAAAAACTCTAAAATTGATAAAAAGAGATACTAAAAATACGTGTCTCGAATAATAGGCAAATTCAACTATTGGCATTGTTCCTACTTATGAATAAAGCCCGAATATACCGATCGCTACAGAGGATAACAATAATTAATTATGCTCGCATTGTCAGATTCAGTTAATTGTTTTAAAAGAAAACATGATTAATATAAAAATATGTTCTTTAATAAATTTACAAAAGGCCATTTTTGGACTTTCGGGGAAAAGGCGGCCGATTTTCGTGAGGTGGGGTTAGGTCTGCTACAAGAGCATATCAAGAAAAAATATATACTTTCGTTAGGTATTTAAAAAAATATATATATTTGTTTGCTGGACCACAAATTCTAGACGGAGTGGAGATGTGTGATATCTACGACGAAACGTGATCGCCATTACTAACGGTCGTACTCCCAACAATGATTGTTAAATCGGACAATTAGAATCGGGCACGAGACTCATAATATGGAAGCGGTATGACGGACCAATTGACAGAGCTGATGAAAAAGTGGACGCTCAACAATAAAAAAGAACACAGAGCAGACGCCGCCAGCGGTCTGACAAGATCATCTGCGCCGTAAATCATAAAACAAGACAAGAAAATTATGTGGAATTCGCGGGAATTCACAGGGTTACCAATGTTCGAAAATTATCAAAATAAATCATAAAAATCAAAATGAAAAATTATATGGCCGGTGGTTGTGAATATTTAGCGGTCAGGCGAAGGAATCTCTCGAGAATTATGAAGACCCCGATCGCGAGTGTACGTACATATGATTATCTATAGTTATTTCGGATTTATTGCATTAATTAACAATCAAATAAATGAAATCGGGCAGCGCGGTGTACGAGAACATTTTCCAGATTAGTGTCTTCCAAACAAATAAGGGAAATATAATTGAACAAAAAAAATTCGTAAGCTAAAACAAAAACATCGGACGTGTGTCAAGAAAAATTACTATGACCTAGCTTTAGCTCCATCTGTTTTTTTCATGCTGTTGACGAACACGAATTGGCTGTGTCAAATCACGAATGACAAAATTTAATGATTTAACCTACATAAAAAAAATATATACTTCGTAACAATGACAAAGCAAAGAGCCACAGAAATAGCTATAGATTTATCACAGTAGTCGAAAAATTCGCTACGATGCACAAAAATCGCCAAATGTCTGTCTATGGTTCATTAATGCGTGTGCCTGCCTATCAATGGAAAATAATCCATTCTATTATCTATTGTTGTAATCGCGCTGGAGAATCAATGCCAGCATAAAAAATCGACATGTTCATCATTTTGATCGACCGGTTAAAAACAAACTTGTTGGCGGTCGGAACATTTAAAATATTGCGAAAAAGGTAAATAATAGAGATAGACGTCCATGTTTTAATATTTGGACTTTTCGAACTGACTCAATCGATTCAATCTTTTATTCTCGTTTTCTTCAGTTGAAAAAAATATCTGTATAGAGAAAAAGTTTGTGTCAAAATACACAAGACAATTAAACAACAAAACTATTGATATAATTTAAGATTTCGACTGAAGGTGCTTGGTGAAGTTTCAATATTAAATTTGAATCGTTCAAATTATGTACATTCACACAAGTTTTGTCACTAACGACCCGGGTTTCGCCTTTCGGCATCTTCATCATCCGTGCACTTGAACGTATTCATTATTATCTCTTCTTGCACGTTTTACTAGACCACAAAGTTGTTATTTTTCAAACAATACAGTTTTTTAAATTCAGGAAACCAATCTTGAATTTTTCAATGAATTCTATCACTTTTTTTATGTGTACACGGTTTTGTTGTAGGTCGTATCTACATTGTAAAAAAAGGGTTGAGTGTACTTGCATTTAGGGTTTGACGTATTTTTTTTCTTTTTTACCTCCCAAAATGAAAATGTGAGTGGATGTGTCAAATATATCAAGCCCATTCATTATTTATTTAACTGCTGGAGAATTAAACAACAATAAAATATATTTACTAACATAGGTCGATAGCCGATCGGCGTTGAGTCTCGCACATGGCGTATCATCACGCCCTCTTCTCCAACTCGACTTGCACGACCGTTGTTGCACAGATTTACAATTTCCACCGAGAACACTCACACACGCAACACTGCACTTAAAGGAATATCCATGATTCGTAAAAAACATAACATTTTGGTTACATCAGTCGATTTTAAATATATTCTACCTCTTTCAACTATATTACTATATCAACCGCGTGGAAAAGCTTAGAGTAAAAACGATTCTATTGACCAGCTATTTTTCAAAGAGAAAAAATGCAAACATTTTTTTATTAATTGAGATAAATATACAGTTTGATTAAATAATTTCTGAAAGAAGTAAGGAAATAAAGTATTATATATAGGCATCAAAAAATAGTGATTTTATATTTTAATTAGAAAAAACGTTAATTGACTTTTACTCAAATACAAGCGTAAATGATAAAATTCATGTCGATAAAATGCTGAAAATTTCTCCGTTGGTCAAAGTATTTATACATACAGTATACTTCCGATTATCCGGACTAATGATGGGGCGGGGTTGCACGGATAATCCAAACTATGCCATACGGTACACGTTTATTTCAATACTCATTACAGTTTTTATTTTAACTGAAGGAGCTTTATTACTGTCACAATCAATAAATGCTTACCACTTTCTTTTTGTATTTTTTAGGTGTTTTTAGAGGGTATTTTTCTGAAAACATTAAGACATTTGTATACGTTATTTTGCACTAAAAGGAAATTATAAATATTTCTACAAACATTTGTAGAGATAAAAATAAATCCAGTACAGCCTCACATTTCAAAAAAAAAACATGGACCTGTGCAGCAAAGAACTTTTGGACGCGTAAATATGAAAGGGACCGAATATTTTTAAAAAACATGCACTTTTTTATAATTCATTTTAAATTAAATTTATGCACGGATAATTCACAAGCCGGATAATCAAGAGTATACTGTTCTGACAATACTACAAAGTATTTCTTAAAATTGTCTGCTGTAACTATGTATATGTAGTGTATATAGAGCTGGTAGTGCCTTGAGATAGTGACGTATATTTTTTTTATCAAGTTAATTCAACGACTAAGATATTTAAAAGACGATATAAAAAAATCTCCTTTTTTACAGTTGCAACACATTTTTAGTAATGTTTTTTTTTTAAAAAAAAATATTGAACGAGTGTGGCGTTTTAGCTGTGAATTGACAAAATAATAGATCATCATATACGAAAGATTTAAGATTTCACAAAACCGAAAAAGTTTTATAAAGGAGTAATGAGATCGGTTGCGCGGCTTCTCATTATTGCAGGTGGCCAGAACTGGTATGCGTTACTTTAATTTAGAGTAAATAAAGTAGAAAAAGATTTCAACAGCTGTGTGTTTACGCAGCTTGTTATAATTGCATTTTTTACGAATCACCCGAGGTGATTTTTCCAAACATGAACGTTTGATAATTATTTAAATAAATATTAGGAAATGAAATATCCGAGAAAATAAAAAGTAAATACGTCAATATTTATTTACATATTCTTTCGATGAAAAAATGATACATACAATTTCTTCTAAGAGTGTAATTATGTCTATCAAAAAAATATGATTTACTAAATAAATATGTATGAACATATTATTATTAACCCTTTGATGAGTATCAACGTACATGTACGTTGGAGTAGCTTGTCATCTATTATCTATTGCCATTCTCATATTGTTTATTGAGTTTTTGTTATTTCTTCAGATATGGATACTAGACACATCCACCAGTGACTGTTGGCCACCACATTATTTTTATTTTGTATAGAAAATGAAGATTTTTTTAAAAAAAAGGGTAACATTTGTAAAAAAATCGGTAGCCATATAATATTGAGCGTAAAATTCTATTTGGGATCGATTCCTTTCTGGAATCGACGTCTGAAGAGCGGCACATCTAAACAGATGAGAGCAAAAAAGATCTTGACGCACTTTTGTAATATGTAATAGCTTCTAGAAAAATATTCAAAAGTAATAATGAACTAGTTTACTATAAATTTTTAACTATAAATTTTATAATTAAAAAAAAAGATTTACTTCTTGAAATAATAACTAACTAGCTGTAAGCCCGTTGACCTCAACGGGGGGATTTTTGTTGCATTTTTAAGAAGTCAGAAAATTACAAACCTATTTATTGAATAAGCCAGAAATTCTAAAAATAAAATAAATATATCTCGGGCCATATATCGACAGCATGCCCTGTAGTATTTAAATTGTAAGTTATTTAATTTTTGGAATAATGTTGAGTTTGCTAACAATTAGTTTTCCTATTAGCAGAAATATACCTCGTAAATTACCTAATTTTTGGAATAATGTTTAAGTTTGCTGACAATTTTTTTCGTAGTGACAAAAATTTCGTAAAATATTAAATCTTTGGAATAATGTTCAAGTTTGCTAACAATCATTTTTCATAGTAGCATAAATCGACCTCGGCGCATATATCGACAGCCCTGCAGTTTTAAATTGTAAATTACTTAATTTTTGAAATAATGTTTAAGTTTGCTAATAATCATTTTTCACATGCAAAATGGTATAAATTAATTGCACATTTTATCAAAACAAAATTATCAATTTTCCATGTTACAATCAAATGCATATTTATCAAATTAATCAGAATAAATTAACTTCACTAATTCACCAAACGGAGCTTATTTTTAGGAATATATGAGTCTTTAAGGGAACCAAACATAAAAATGGTGAAACTTTTCCATTTGACTTTTAAGTGCAATTACGTTTTCAATTAATTTTTGTGGGAACTGTCATCAACTTTTAATTTTATGTGAAAGTTTTTTCAATAAATAAGCATAAAAAAGTAATACAAAATAACTTAGATTATTCCACGTATTGTGCTACAAACTGTGACACGTGTTTCGCCTATTTCAGAGGCATCCTCAGACAGACTTACTTTCAGTAAGTAAAAGTAAGTCTGTCTGAGGATGCCTCTGAAAGAGGCGAAACACGTGTCACAGTTTGTAGCACAATACGTGGAATAATCTAAGTTATTTTTTATTTTATATTCAAATGAACTTCCACAAAGATACCGACGAATCCATCGAAAGCATAAACAATGTATTTTAGAGAAAAAATGATTGAAATTATGCAATAAAAAGGGTGGGTTCAGTTCACTTTTTCCCATCATCCTAACTTGGCTCACTTTGCCGTATTTTAATCTCGTTGACCCCAATCTATCAAACTATTTCGCTTACTTTATTTATATTACTATTTGAGCATAAATTTACCTTGTCCAAAGCATAGACTCGTTTACTCGTTATTTAAAACAAAAGATACAAAACTTTTAAATTATCGGGATAAATTCTAAATACCCTCTGTTAAAAAGTAAAATATTTAATAGCCGTCAGCATATGACACACATGGAATATTTGCATTTAACTGTCGAAACTATATTATGTAAAATATACCACATTCATATTTGACAGACGTCACAATCTTGAATAAAAACAATCGAAGTCAGTTTGTGAATCACAAATATCGTTCCATTTTCAAATGCTTGATTTATATAATGTATTTTTATCGCCTTGATATTTATGACGTTAGCTCAGTTGATAGAGAGCTCGACTGGTAATCCAGAGTTCTGTGTTCGATCCACGGTCGCGGCGTTTTTTTGTATGAAATTTTTTCAGCGATTTGTATCGTCAAATAATAAACAGCGTATTGGGAAAATATGTCTTTAGTATGAATAAAAATATTGCGTCAGCGGAGCTTTGAGAAGGGAGGGGGAAGGGGCAGGGGGAGGGGATATCGCGGACAATCATTCAGACGGACGGACATTATCGAGTATTAATATATAGATATTCTTCCCAGATTGGTCTGTATCAAAAAAAAAGGTTTTTATATTTTTGTGTGTGCCAATACCACAAATAATCAAAATATAAGAAAAAACCTAATTTAGTAAAAATTAACTCACCACTCAGAGTTAATATTTTTCAACAAAAATCTCTTGAAATAGCGGGAATTTTATAAGTAACATACAAACGGTGTCTTCCGAAAAAAATAATTAAAACTTTTTGTTTCATATTTTATAGCAAGACAAAATTGCCACCTTTTATAAAATATAATTTGTAGGTTGGGAACTGTTTTTGGACAACAACCAAATTTATTTTTTTCATCTAAAAACATCTGAAATCTGTCACGTATAATACTTAGTGTTTTTCCATATGTATGTCAATTGGGGATAACTAACTCCCATTTCAAAAGTTTTAAAAAACATTTGTGTAATTTTGACAATTAAATTGTTTGAATAAGTACATACAAACATGCTCAGCCGATGTGTCGTATTAAAATAAGCCATAACGATTACACCAATGATTAATATTGTGAGTAAGAGTTTGTTTTAATGTAGTTAATCTTGATAGTATGAATTCATCATACAACATAAATAACAATAAACAATTTGATTTATTAGCTTAATCTTAATATACATATATATACTGATTTAATTGACATCTACTTAGAAGTGCATTTAATTTTATAGATTTATCAGCGAGATAGACCCATAATTAAAATGTTGATATGTACGGTCGTCAAGCAGTAGTTGAACTGACTTCAATGGGTTGGTGAATTAATTAATTAATGCAAAATCATTTCACAACGCAAGAGTACGAACTGAAAAGTTATAATTCTTAAAGTAATTAAGGTTTTATAGATTTTAGATGATATTAAATAAACCGTTTTATAGAGCAGTTTCATGCGCAGGCGTTGAAAATACTCGATATTCGTCGCCAACGAGGTCGTTCCTTCCACCGTAATAATTAATGTGGCAGCAGAACTGTCAAGTAACAGACAACGGGAAAATTACTGCTAAGATAATAAGCATGTTTTTTTTATTTATCTTGCAACCTTGTAGGAATTAAAGTTGCGTGGTTCGCATATCTGGAGGTCAGGAGACAACGTCCAATAACAAACGAATCAGGATGCAACCGATGAAGCGTATTATAACTAGAACAACAGACAACGGCAAAATAATTCAAATCATCAAAATGAAAATTGTCTATGGGTTTAGTTCCATAGTGCTACTTACTAGACATTGGTAGTTTTTAGATATGGCTCACCAAAGTTTTCACGCATCTAAGCAGAGTTGCACAGCAGTGTCATTATTATTTGTCGCGTCTTTTTAGTGAAGCATTTAGTCATTTATTCCAATTGAATTCAAATATATTGCAACGTTGACAAAACCGTAAAACAATATTTCGAGTTGGATTTATGTGAAACTGAGAGAAAATTGTTTATATTTCTTTATTTATTTATGTTAGAAAAAACTAGTGATGCTTTTTAACTGTACGTTTGTGGACTATAGAACTCAAAACATCAACTTTTTGACATGTCGTTGGAACTAGGCCAACGATATAGTATTATTAAGTTGTAAGCTACTAATTCTACGATAACAGATCAACTGAGATAGCTATGGCCAAATTTTGAAGATGTACATATTAGTACAATATTAATATGTATATTAATCCGAAACAGCAGCAGTTATGCGAATACACATAATAAGCTTATTTAATACTGTTGAGATCCCATTACTGCAAGAAGAAAGATAATACAGATATGATACATCTAAATCGGAAAATTATCTAAAATGTATGTTCTTTGTTTCACGCAAATCGTTTTGTTTTTCGCCAAATTATAATATGTTTACTGCTGGACTACAGATATTAAAAATACATTAGTTTGTCCGGTGGTTTTTTTAGCAACAGTAGACAGACGACTGTCCGTAAAATTTTGACTATTTGTGATTAAATTTAATTGAATAAATACACCTACATAACAAAGAATAGCGTAGATGCAAGGTTCTGCAGTCGAGTATAAATAAAATGAATATAAAGATAAACAAGTAAACCTTTGAGTTCAATTGAATACACAAATATTTGACTCGACTTTGTCAATAATCGTTTCGCAACGATGAAACTAACTGAAACAACTAGAGAAGTCCTAGACCCCCCCCCCTGAAATGCACTAGAATATTATATGTAACGGCATTCAGTGAAACTAAGGGATGCAGGTTGTGACATAACATCGAGAATATATTAGTCATTAAACTGATCGTGAATATTCTATTACTCGACAATTTATTAGTGATAACTTTTTAATACTCTTATAAAGACCGATGGAGATTAGACTATTTAAAATATGAATATAACAAAATACACAAATGCCTTTATGAGCAGTCAGGGTGTATATATAAATATGTTCGTAAACTGCACTGATATCCATCGAACATTTTCATATATCACATAACAAAAACTTGAAACTGTAGTCCTATCTTTCGCAAACCACAACGCTATGATTAATCAACAATCACTATGACACTCGATAGAGTACGAAAGCCTGATTAGCGACCAGCATAATAATTTTTAAGTACATACTGAGTATTAATAACACGGCAACTATCTATTAAGTAAATATGTTTTTTTCACCGCGGCGTTAAAAATGTGATCAAGAGGTGCGAGCGTCATACTGCCGCGAGACTCTTCTACGGATTGGCGATGTGTGAGTTGGTGTTTTTTACGCGATTCACCTGATCTGCGAATATTTGCAACCGTGGTAATCTACTGGCTAATGATGATGCACAACAAACTCAATACGTATATTTTGTCAGAAAAATACGACTGTATTGAAAGAATACCGTGAAGTTGGAGTGCACATCCTACGAGATAGAGGAAATTGAAAAAGTTGATGCTTAATACTTTCGATGGATTCGGCGGTAGCTTTATGGAAGTTAATTTTAATATAAAATTAAAAATAACTTAGATTATTCGATTTATTGTGCTACTAACTGTGACACGTGTTTCGCCTCTTTCAGAGGCATCCTCAGACAATCTTACTTTCACAAAGTACGAATGATTTTAATTTTAATATTCTTACGTGATATATTATAAAAAATAAAAACGGAAAGCAAGGAGGGGAGGATAGAAAACAAACAAACAACAATCATACTACAAATGACATTTATTTAATCATTTTGTAATATAAATGTCATTTGTAGCATCATTATTGTTTATTTGTTCCCCAAGTGACATTGAACACCTTGATATAAATGAAATAAATATTGTTGGCTGCCATTTTATTATATATAGTCCATTGATTTCCATATTCGACTTCAAAAAAGTTCTCCAGACACCTATCCTGAAATCTTATTTGCAGTTCGTTCACACCCCACCTCTCCTCTGCATCCCTCTTTATGTCGTTAATTGACCGCATCTTAACAATTTAATTGCTAATGAAATCAGGAGTATATTGATGTTGCACTGAAATGCACTTAAGGTTTGGTGGACACATGCGAGATAACGCGCCTCGCATATGTGCGCGTTGCGGCACCACTGAGAAGGCAGCTATTTATTATTGACAACAGAAACAAATATTTTTTAGCTTCTTTCTTTTTTGCATTGTCATCCAGCACACGGGTGTTTGACATATCCATTGTGCTTAGAGCGATTACTGATGATATACAATCGAATTTGGTTATTAGGAGGAAGATGGGACCGACTGAATTTGCTTGTTATAAGCATTACTCGTTATATCATAGTATATGTATTTTTAAACGCTTATAAACATACCCATCGCACGAAGACATGAATTTTCTGAAGCGGTCACGTAACACAAATAGTCGCAATTCAAACAAAAATATACAATTAGAATTTATTTACACACCCGTTACACACATATTACATTTTTCTTATAAAATTTTTAGCTGTTTCATTGTTTTTACTTTCATTGTTATTAAATTTCTTCTCAAAGCACTCAACCCACAATACTCAAAATACTCTTGAGTGGTATCAGTGCTCTGTGCAAAAAATTCGACTAACTCGTCCAATAAATCATGAGCTCTGGAGATTTGATGAAAATTGTTGATAATATTTTTGCTCGGTATGTCCGAGAAGTCGCTCTTTATAAAAGCGAATAAATGTATGGAGAAAATCATAAACTAATATATCAACGAATGTTTCCTCATTACATCCGAGATCGTTATAGCCGAGTTCGACTGTATATAATATAAAACATATTGTTTTATACTCTCTTCACCATGGACTATAGGTGTAGTGGTCCAACGAACGAACAATTCATAACTAATTGTCAAAACTGATGATATGACGACACGAGAACCGGATTCGACCATAAAACATAATCGCGATCTTTCAAGGTACGTATAAAGCATTCAAAAGTAAAAACATCTTTCATGAATACCAGCATTGCCAACCAATTAACGTGAAACATTTTTATAATAATACGCTGGACTGTAACGCTGGCGTTTATTGTTTCAATAGATAAGATAGATAAATGATTTGAAAACAATGTAACTAACTAATCATTTATAGTAAATAGTATGTATATTATATCAAATCATTTGTAGGCGGCGCCCCATAATAAAATAAAAAGAGCCCTGAAAGGCTCGTTGGCGTTAGGGCCTCCAATCCCGGGATAAGGAATCCCGCCCGATTTTGCGATAAAATAAGTCCGGGATCGTTTTAGTACTAATTTCGGGATCCAATATAGAGGTAAAAAAAAACTTAACAGCGCTGGAGTCACTGGCAGACATAACTTTTGAAACGATGGCGCTAAAAAAAAAGACTCCGACTTCTGAATAGCT
The DNA here is from genome assembly GCA_031772345.1 of Himalopsyche anomala. Lineage (NCBI taxonomy): Eukaryota > Metazoa > Arthropoda > Insecta > Trichoptera > Rhyacophilidae > Himalopsyche > Himalopsyche anomala. The sequence continues at coordinate 27,664,698 of CM062829.1, forward strand.
GTGGAATCTATCAATTCGTCACTTCAAGTTAACAAAAATTCTGGAATCTGTTGATTACCCTTTTTTCGGCAATGATCTCAAGTACTTGTGGCATGATAATATGGTGAAATTTCAATTCCAAAATCCCGGGATCACAACAATGGTCCGGGATCGGATGCCCTAGTTGACGTTGTGATGTTTAATTTATTCAATGTTGATAATATTTGTTTTTATTAGTTACAGGTAATATTTGCCAATACGTCAAATATATTTTTATTTTTTTTAATCAGATGAGTTTTAATTAGTGCGAAGACTTAAAAACACCCAAAGATTTTGAATTTACCATGAAAAATCTCATAGCTAGTGCAGAGGTCGGCAACCTGTGGCTCTTTGGGCAATTCGTGTGGCTTTTTCTTTACCAATTTCACAATTCATCGTTTTTCAAAAAAAAAAAAAAACACAAAACATTCGGCACATCTAGTAGGACACATCAGGCATAAAGCATCAAAACATTTAAAAAATATTAATATCACAATTTAAAAAAATGATGTAATGTAACAAAACAGGGCAATAAATTAACCAAAACAGTTGTATACAAATGAAATAAGTCGATGTTTACTGGAGAATTTTTGAACGTTAAGATTAAATTGCTCTCCGTATGACGCCTAAAAGCTTTTAACCCCTCAAGTTACAAACATACTCTGTTTTGATGCACATTAATAAAAGCAAAGGTTCACCGATTTCATTCAAATAACTAGATTTCTTATAAAGATCATATTGAGGTTTTAGTTATTCATACTTTTTATCGTACTTTTTTAATCAAAAAAAAATAAAATATTGACTGTTTAAAAGAAATATTACGAAGTTTGAAATGATTTTGGAATTTGACACATCTTAAACACATAAAAGAAATATTTTTATGAAGCCATATATGAGGATATTATTTGCAAACACGGCTCATTCCAAAATGGTAAAAAAATGAAATTTGAATTTCATTTAGAAAAAATTTGAAAGTATTTTTAGTTTTACACTATTTTGGAATGATATGATAGGTATGTTATGTTTGAAACTGATTTCTAAAAATGCTTTCAAAATTTATTTTGATCTATTAAATTACATTCATTGTTCATGTTTTAGCAATTTTGGAATGAGCCGGATTTTCAAATGATAGCCTCATATCCAAGTAGTATTTAAAATAGTTATGAAAAAATATAATCGATACTATATTCGGAGCTTTTTGGTGTTACCATATAGCGCAAATAAAACACCGGTCTGCGAGTTATAGCTATAAATAAAAAAAATGTCAGCCACTGGTTTCGAAATTACTTGCCCATATATGATTTTCACAACGAAAAATCAGTTTTTACATCTATTTATTTATGTGGCATGAACCGAGGGTTAACTACCCTCGTATCCATCTCTATTCGACGTGACCGACTAGTCCATGGGTGCCCAACCAGTAGATCGCGATCGACCGGTCGATCCCAAAGCAAAATTTGGTCGATCCCGAAAGCTTCCGTGAATTTCGAAAAAATATAATTTAAACATAAAATATACCTATCTAATGATATGTATTTCGCATTTAAAATAAACATTTCTATGTTTGAAGAAGGGAAAAAACCCTAAATAAAATTTCTTGTAAGAATCATGTTAGAAGTCGATCGCGAGAAAACTTAAGATTGAAAAGTCGATCCCAGGGCAAAAAAGGTTGAACACCCTTGGAATAGTCAAACCGCAGCTCGCACCGGCCAGATTCACAATTTGTATCATAGAAATTCTAACCATTGCAGCCATTTGTTTGATAATTCAACGCCTTAATTTACTACGATTTAAATATTAATATTTGATTCCCAAAAACAAATCAATGACAACAGAGCGACTTTTTTATGCAGTACAGATCATGAGGTCGTACAAAAAGCATTAGCAGAATAATAATGCCAGCTATTTTCCAGTACCACGTAGGATCATTGAAAACGTAATAAAAACGTGATACAAAAACTACCGCCATCTGTGTATCGATGCTCGAAATGAAACATAATAAATTTACTGACTTTTTATACCAGTACATTGTCATTTTAAAAGGTATAAAGACTCTAGTCTTATTTACTGATTATATTGTCATAGCATTCGAAATTGCAAGGCGCAGGTTAGTGCTGCCAAATATTATTTATTTTTTGTAAACAAATAAAAATGATTTACGGTATTCGGGGATAATAAAAAAAATGTTTAAAAATAAAAACTAGAGATAATTGTGTTTACATGACAAAATTGAGATGGATTTACGATGTTAAGATTAAAAAAACAGAAATTGAAGAGTTATAATCGTAATGTCGCGAAATTCGTTATTTTTTTAAACCACCACGGTCCATTTCGCTTAGTGAATAAAAATAATAAAAACCCTACTGTATAGTATAGATTTTTTCCTTAATCTATCAGTAACCAGTAGTCATAGATTTTTCTATGACTTTTCAAAAGTTGGGTGGAGATTGTGGGAAGACTGAGAATGGATAAACACATTACAGACATTAAAGATTTTTAAATAGAATTTCATAAATCGATTAAAATACAACATATCAGAGTTTCTATTTGGCTAAATGGCCTACTACTGGCCTTAGTAGTCATATATGCCTTTCTTTTGTTGTTGTTGTCTGCTTCCAATACACATTAGACGAAGGAAACTTATTGATATTTGAAAGATATATGTATGTAGATAGTTACTTTTTAAGACATACAATTTTCCCGACGAAGGTATTTGTGCAATTATTTTTTTATCGTTATTTTATGTTAATTTTACCGCATATTCCAGATCAACATTGTTACATCATACTTAAAAATTCTAAAGCTATTTCACAAAAAGGAGATACTATGTATTTATGTTAACCTCGACAACAAATAATCTCTCTAATCTGACTCGATATTTTCTTTCCATCCTATTTTGTCAGCAAATCGGCAATGATGTGTATTGTGCTGATAAAAAAACACACTACGAATTTTGCACTTTGATTTCGAAAATTTATGACATAAAAGTTGTTAGAGTAACATGAGAATATTTTTTCTAACTATAATTTATTGTCATTTGTTTAAAATTGTTGTCAACTGGATTAAAAAATACCTTTGGGTGGTCCAAAGAGGACAACGTCCATGGCCTTCAGCGCGATCTTCTGCTTGTGGATGGGATCCTTGATACCAAGAACTCCGCTCAGATACTGCATATTGTTGACGGCCATTCTAAAAGTATCAGATAAAAATTTTCACCAGAAATATCGAATAAGCTTTTTTAAAATATAGAATTAGGGAGTTACAAGAATACAATAATCTTTTCTCAGCAGACTAACTTTATTTCAAAACAATATTTTTTTAGCACTAAGGAGATATTTAATAATATTAATTAAGTCTTGTAATAATTATTTCAGCTTACCTAGGCAATGTAGCTCCAGCGACATGGTGATCAATAAACGTTTTCGTGTACTGAGGAAGTTCCACATTTTTTTCTAACCATTCTGTTGTCTGCTCCACGGTCCAATTATGGACCTGAAAGAAAAATTACAATACAGTTTTAAAATGGTATGTTTTAGGCAACGTTCCCTCTAAGCTGCGCGCGCGCGCGGCCGCACAGCAGTTGGGAAGCCCCCGCGCACTCATTCCGGGTTGGCGCGCACTCAATTAATATTTGATCGGTCCGCGCAGGCTTTGAAATTTACACGCAGCTAACCTCATCTTAGAGGGAGCATTGGACTCTTAGGGCGTACTGGCGGTTTGAAGATAATTTTCAAGAGTTCACATTTTCCAGGTTTGGTTTGAATTGCAGTCTTGTGTATCAAGAATTCACGAATCTTTCAAACATAAAATAAAAAATATATACAATAGTAATTCCATTCATGATACGTGTTTCACTGATTTGAGTAGAAAACAATAGAATAGTAAATATTTAAAAAATATACGGTCAAACCAAATCAGTACGTAGCTGCCCAAGACGCAGATCAATAAACTATCTAGAGAGTATTAGCGAAAAAATTCCATCAAGAATTGAACATTCGGTTAACTTTTCCTGTTCTAAGCTCAAGAAATGCGACCCCAATACCCAAATTTTCTTAAATATCTGTTTTAATATGGGTGATACAATGTTTATAATTAAGGTATTCTTGTATCATAGTTTTTTGGACCTTTTGTAGAAGAAAAAAATATTCGATCGCTAGTTCCGTCTCTATTAAATAAAACAGAAAAGAAAAAAATCAACTTAATAAAAAAGATCCTCGAAGTAGAACAAAAAACGGATTGATGTGTACGAAGTTAAAGATAATAATTTATGTATCCTGGAATACTATTCTCAAAAAATACACAATATCTTACTTAGATCGATGCCTCATTTCATATATATAAGTTCTGGCAACATGAGAAAGCGCGATAAGCGGTCACTCGTAAAATAGCATGTGCAATGATTGGTGGGCTAAATCTCGTCAGTTGCGATTTCATATGTGTGCTGGGATGACGTCTTTTTTACGCGCAACTTAAAATATGATTATTTATTTTTAAAAAAACACGGATTTTTATAAAAAAATGGATGAGGAATGATGCAGAGAAATATTTTAAAGCCCTTAGACTATTTTTTTTTAATTCATAAGAGTAAGGCCAATCATGAGGAAATAACGGGGGTCCCTAAACGACCCCCATCGGAAGAGAGGTATTTTTCTAGTCTCCGAGCGTTAACGTGGCATTTAAGGTTAATAACAATTTAGGAACGCATCTTAAAAATGGTAATAGTAAGATAAAATTAACAAACTTGACAAAGGCGGTATATATAAAATTTCCTGCGGCTCGTCTAATTCTATATACGTAGGACAGACAGGTAGGAGAATATCGACTCGAACTAATGAGCATATAAGTTAACAATAAAAAACCTGACTATCAATTTGCAATCCATTTTATCACAAAATCTCATGACATAAATTTGAATTCAGCGTCAATCTGTTTACAACTTTGTAGCAAAGACCTAAAGCTAAATGCACTTAATCAATTAGAAATTAATAGGCATAATGAAGCCAATAGCAACTTAAATGAACAAACAATTATCAATCCATCACCGCTACTATAAACCCTAACGTAACTTAAAATAAATATCAGTTTAATTTAAACTAATTTACCTTTAATAATCCCATATTTTATTGTTCAAAGAAACACTTAAGTCATGTTTAATAAATGTATCATAAATTAGGATGTTAGAGTAAATAGCAAGATGTATTGTGTATCTCTTCTAAGCCAGTATAGCTGAGTAAAAGCAGGTTTAAACATACATAGTTCTGACAATGGCATAAGCCGAAATATGTTGATATAAACTGATTCAAAACAAATTGTAGATGTAAATACTCTGATATTTTTTTACCGTATTACAGTAAAAAAAAACTCAAGGATTATCAATAGTTTATAAATTTGATTATAGAGTGCGTTTATAATACATTTGATTTAATTTGATATGTTACCAAGGTTATATGATTATTGATGCACCATAAAAATAAAACAATAACGAATGTGTTAGCAAAATGTTGTGATAAACACATTTTTATAAGCAACCACTCAGGGGAATCAAATTTCCTCGTGGAGTGCAAATTTTATTTGAAACACGTTCGAAATTTATATTTGACGTTTGGTGTAGAAAAGGAAAACATCCCTTTTTTGTCTGTGATCTTCCCTCAAGATTTACGTAAAAAATTTTAAAAGTAAAATTTACATCGGAATTCCCCTTTTTTTAGATTTATAATTGTTGATGCATTTCATTTGCAAGATTGCAAACTGCAGCTTTATGTACGAGAATTGATTGAGGAACAATGAAAAACCATGCAAGTATAAACAGCTGTTAAAGTTTTTATTGATTGTTTACCTTATATATTTTTCCGTGATAAAATTTCAACCAGTAATTACAGCAACTTAAACAATCTTTAATTATTATACATTACATGTATACACAAGAAATCCGCGAATCGCAGGCAATTATAATAATTTAGTGACCCGTATTTTTCACATCTTCTTTATCAACATAAGCAATTTGATTTTATAGCATTATTTTTTAAAATTTTAGATCTGCTTATCAATTTTGATTGGATATTAATTTCAAATAATTATTAATGTCCAAACATTTTAACATCGTTTCGTATACAATAATAGTTATAATTGCATTACATATGTAAATGTAATTCAAAAATAACAAAACTAGCTGGAAAATATATAGACAAAATGACAACATTTGGATTTATATTCTATGTATACGACGCATATTAATATTGACAGTAATTTTTGAGCATTATACCTACCTCAAGATTATTCTCCAAAATATTTTATTCAAAGTAACAAGAATTATTGTATTTTTTTAAAGTTGTTCTTTCAATCAACTATTTTTTACTTTAACGATTACACTGTATCTTCAAAGAATTGTCCTAGACGTCATCACGAATGATAAGTTAAACAAAAAACGTACACAATATTTGTTACCATAGTAATAAAATAAATTCATTATTTAACCTAATTAAGAGTCCTGCTGAATTTTTGGTGAGCTCAATTCCCAAATGTTGGTTTGAGTCCTATTTTTATATGTTACAGGGTCCCGAGAGACTAATTAGTATCATGTTCCGTCGTTTAAGTATATATATCGTTATAATGCAAAAAATATATTTAATAATGGAAGAGTTTTTATTATTATCTATAGCAGTTATTCAAAAATAAATGATCCCGGGATTGGGCACTCATCTCAAAAGCCTATAACGATTTACCGATTTGCGCAAAATATCTCCGTGACTCGTTTTTTTTTAGCTCTTCCAAATCCAAAATCCTATAAATTTTTGGGATTTGCTAAAAATTTCTCAAACCTTCGCAAAAATGGACGGGATCCCGGGATTGGATGCCCTACCCACAATCTCTTTATACTGATAGTAGTATATGTAAATAATGTTTACTTTCAACTACGGCGTTGGTTGGAAAATATTACACTGTACTCTTTTTACACGGTGATACGTTACACGTAATAACGTGTAATAAAAGTATACTAAAATAAAAAAAATAATGGTGAATAAGTTTTTTAGTATAAAAATCAATTCAGGATATCAAAAAATATATTGTATATAAAATGTATATTGATAAAAATTATTTTTAAAAAATTAACAAAAAATATTTATATAGACCACGGGTTTCCAACCTGGGGGTCGCAAACTTTTTTAGATTTTAACAATATAGCAAATCGAGGATTTGAAATTCCTCGGTGAGCTAAAAAAGGAGCTTCGAAGACAATCTGGGCAAAAAGTAAATCGAAAATTTCAAATTCTTGGGGGGGGTCGCTAGTCACATGGCTTTAATAAAAAGGAGTAGCCACCCAAAAAGGTTGGGAACCTATGAAATAGACGAATTTGTTTACGCACGTTTAGTACGAAGTCGCTTTCGCCATCACATGAGATATCTAGAGCCTTAATATGTACAGCTAAATTTTAGTATTTACAGGAATAAACCTCTCTGCTGGTACTGAGTAGTACGTGTATGGAAGTAATGTAGCACCGTAATATTTTGAAACCGTGTAAAACGAGTCCAGTCCAAATCCAGGTCCAAGAAATCATTTAAACGTGAGAATAAAAAATACCAACATTGAAGAAGAAATACAGAAAGCCTATCTCCAGATCAAACTATCGCAAACTACTGCTGAAACCTTCGACTATTTATCACTTCATACAATACTGAATACAGTTTCTTGATGATTTCTGAAAGCAATTATTGTATATCTTCAAATACTAATATTCACATAAACCAATCAAGCAGTCCCCAGAAAAGTATTGAATGTTTTCAATAGTGTAATTTTTTAAGCATGGGTGTGTTTTCAAAGTAAAAAAAAGATTCGCTGTCAACCCTAGATGTCTTTCAATCAAGCGTTCAGCTGTCGATTCATTGAGACGGCGGATGGAACACGATAATTCAGCAACGTTCTGCATCAGAGATGGAAGGCAATCAAAATGATCCGCGTTCGCGAACCAATAAACAACAATTAAAACGAATCATTTCTGCTGTGTTCCAGTATGAAATTGCACGCGAAACATATCTAAACGATCAATATTCTCCAGGAATGTCGGTCGACCCAAAACGAATTATGTTTTGTTAAAAATATGCAATCAAGTCCCGGCACATTCATTTTTAAAAGCTTGAAATCATTTAAGCACTTGGCGATTTTATACTACGGGAGTTATGCCGGCTACGTGGTCGAGAGTCAATGTCTTGGTTCAAATCCCAGATCGGACAGTTTATATAGATTGATTTTTCAATCAATTTACGGATTTATGCGCGATTGAAGGCATGAATGTATGTGATGTCTTGATCTCACTTCCCAACTATCTATCCTAAAAAAACTGGCGTAACGAGAGTGATTAGCTAACCATCAGGAATAATGTCCTAGTCCTATCCTTTTATCCCTACACTCTTTGACAAAGAGAGGTTGAGCAACTGACTAACAAACAGTTCTCGTAGAAAAATTATCTTGAGATACCTCCATTAGAAGGCTATATATGCTATACATGCTCCACATTGGGAGCGGACATGAATTTTAAAAAAAAGTAAAAAGTAATAAATACTTAGTGGAAAGGCATTATATTAGAAAAAAACACTCTTTTGTACTTGTTCCGCAATTATTTATTTATTTAGCATATATTTTCAGAGGCACAAAAACAATATTTCAATGATTTGTCAATTATAATGATTCTCTTAAATATGTGACGTTGGATGCTAATAGTATTTTTTCTTAACGTAAAATATCACCTGAACGAATATTGTTGTTATTGATGTCATCCTTTTTTGTCAATATTAAAACACTAATTTGGCAATTGCAGCTAACATCCATTTTTATATACCCTATATAAAGTTGGGTACATTGTTTTTATCATAAAAATATCAAACAATTCAAAAAAATACTCATGAAACTAAATACTTCGATGTGTTTACCACATTTTAATAAATAATTGATAATTTCAATATGAACAGAGTATGCAACTGAAGCAATCGTGGAAATTAAAATAAAGTACGTACTAAATATTTCGTTATGCTACTAAAGCAATCCATTCAATGTGTGTAAGAAAACGAATATCATAGCATGAATTGAAAAGGTCAATTGAAAGTCGGTCAATTCTTCGAATCGATCGATAGAAGTAATGGTACGATACAAATATCGATACATAATAATTATTGAATTTTTATTATAATGTCTTGTTGATAATGGAAGCGTGCGCCCAGTATGGTTGATCAATCTCCTGACATATTCGTTGATACAATGAACCATAAAATAAATTGACAGGATCAATTTTATCGATTTTTCATTATGTACCACGTTAATGTTTTAAGACAAAGCAATTCCGGTGATCATCACTATCATGTGTAACTTCATATCGAGGGGTTTTTCAAACATTAAATTATTAATCCCGATCCCGGTATTGGAGCCTAGTAGAGTGTTACGGTCAGTTTAATTAATTACAGAGGTCCCGGGCGCAATACAATTTGGATGCCCTGTTGTTCGGACAACATAAAAACGTCAGAAAATTCCGAGTTAAATAATAAAAATAAATCTAAAGAAAAAGCATAAGGGTTATATAATATAACAATGTGTAACTATTTTATCGATCCGTCATTGCCAACTTATTTTTCTTATTATTATAAAAGCAAGTCTTGCATAGATAGGTAAGTAAAAATAATTTATAAAAGCCAACTTAGGAGTACCATCATCAAATTAATTACAATTGACGGTGTATAAAGATTACGGGCACACACTCTTCCTTTATGCCGCAGCGTAAAAACGTTGCCACGTCGTTAATAAATAAAACTGTAAAAAAAAAATTGATGCCATAAAATGAAACACTCAATATTCATAACGACCTGACATTTTTTCGCGCATGCACAGTATTATATAAATTTGAGTATAAACCCACCCCCCTCGCCAGCAAAATTAGATTATTCTTTATCAAGACATCAACAGGTAGGTTGGTGTGTTGGTTTTCGGTGATTTTGAAAATATACTCAAAATCGCATAAAAAACTTGATTTCCATAGAAAAAGTGGAGATACATAATATAAATTTTAAAATTCGCATAACTTTGAAACGGCGAGTTAAAATATACACTAAATCGCAGTATAGGAAAATTATGGGAAAAACACGGCGTAAAAATATTTAAAAATATTCAGTCACTGTATGAACATTCTAAGTGTGTTTTAAAAGCATGTGGTTCTAAATCACTCTTTTTCAGAAGAAATAGTCTGCGCATCAATTTCATAAAACTATGGTTTTTTTCTAACAATGAAATTAGTGATCAGAGTTTGTTCAGATTTTCGTTTTCATTAATTGATTGGTTATGCAGTTTGTTATACCCATAAATATTTTTTTAAGCTATCGTTTTAATGCGCATTATCGCTATATTTAATGCGCATTCAGAATTTGAATCATTTAGAATGAAATGATCTTCTAACTTACTGAAATTTGGAGACCTTCCAGTGAAGGAACTGGAATTTCTTTTTCCAGTTCGTCATCGTTTTCTGTTTTTTTGTCAATAGTTAAAGTAAAATTAATGACATCATCGTTACTTATAGCATTATCCGTAAGTAATTCGTCGATATAATTTTCGCTAAAGGTATCAAACTTTTCTCCACCAAGTTCATGTGCTAAAGTCGGCAACCTTTTGTTGTAAAAGTGCCAAATATTTTTCATGGGGTTAGTGCGGGCTCTAAACTCAATGATACATTTATTTCTTATATAAACACGAAACATTCCTATACTAAGCGTCAGTTCAAGTTCATCCGTGCACTTGAACGCCTGAAGATGCCGAAAGGCGAAACCCGGGTCGTTAGTGACAAAATCTGTGAGAATGTACATTGTTTGAACGATTCAAATTTAATATTGAAATTCCACCAAGCACCTTCAGTCGAAATCTTAAATTATATCTAAGTGTTCAATAAAAATATTTTTACTTCAATACTGGCTGTAGCCCAGAAATCTTTTGAAAGTGAAAACATGTCATATTCATTTTTCTGTAAATTTGATTTCCACAACTTCAGCATTTTACTTTGTCTTTTTGAACAATTAGATGCATTTGTTATCTCTGCATTGATTTATATTTTAAATCGTTCAATTTTCTTAAAATTTCAACCAAATAGGTCGTTCTGTGCATTCACGAAACAAAATTTTTGCTAAGGCACCACTTTTAAATCTTCCGATCCAGATAATTTCTTTAATATGAATTAAAAGTACAGAACATGTACATAAAAATGTTAAAAAAAATAAACATTCATACACTGAATTGTTACCGTACGGTACGATATGAGGTTTAATTTATATGAAGAAATTATGGTATGAAAATTATTTTGTTATTAAAAAGTTTTGGCGCCTCCCAGGTTGGAAACCGCTAGATCAATGCATTGCAGTTTGCTATTTGCAATTCAATTTCAATATTTCAGTAAAACAGCATCACAAAATCGTAGATAGCTTTTGTATTTAAGGTGATTATTCGACAATATAAAAAAATAGATACGTGAAACGTGTAATAAAAGGTTTTAAATTATTGTATAAGGTTATAAAAGAATAATAGGAATTTATTGCGTATTTTTTGTTTTCGAGACCCCCTACTTTCCAAGGGAAAGCATAGCCCCACTTTAGGAACCTTATTGGCGATTCACGATTAGCGAGGTTTGATAATCATTACATGGCAATAATTGAGTTCACCGAGAGCAATACGATCTGTTTTTTCTAATACACCAAGTCTTCTAAGAATCACTGACCTAGTGACCACTAATATATTCAACTATGTACCGCTTTCATTTTTCTAATAATCACTCCTCACTGCTAATATTATATCTAATGAAATTATGCTTACACATCTAAACATTCTCAAGTGTTCTTAGTATGTTCAGATATGAACCTATAAGCGAGTGGGGTGGGAGGATTGCATACAACAGGGGTTCTTAACAACGTGCCCGCGGGCGGACGTGCGCCCGCGAAGCCATTTTTGTGCGCCCTAGCAAAGTTTCAAAAAAAAAAAAACATTGAAATCGCAAAAATATTACCATATCCATGTTATTTTACGAATAAATTTTAATTCCACTGTCAGTGAGTTAACCCAGTGTTTCTCAACCTTTTTGAGAGCGTGGCCCTTTTTGAGTGTCTTTATTTTTCTGTGGCCCCCATACCATTGCTTTGTCTTCCCATGAAAATTATAATTTCAAAAACCCACCTTTTTTTATAGCTATTCCGAGATTTTCGAATCTAGAATGCCAAAAAATAGCTGCGCGACGTCCGCCATTATGCTCTTCCCTGTATCGTTTTATTAATCCCCGTGGCCCCCCTAAACTGTGCTGTGGCTCCCCAAAACAAAAATAACTCGCTGTGGCCCCCTAGGGGGCCACATGACCCACCGTTGAGAAGCCCTGAGTTAACCTTTCCCTTAATATGCAAAAAAAGGACAATACTAATATTATGCACTTGTTTAGGTACGTATTTTTTAATTAGTAAGTGAAATGCAATGTTAAGGATCGCACTAAATGTGCTTTGTTATTTTTATGTTTTTTTTTTTGTAAATGTAAATAAAAGCATAATGTTCTGATTTATAATAAATAATTTAGTAATAATATAATGAAACACATGTAAAGCTGTTAAGAGATAAATAATAAAATTAATACATATATACTTCTTTTTAATACAATATATGTAAATCTTGTTTTTTTTAATCCAGCCTGCGCCCGTCACTCTTCTCCTAAACCTCAAGTGCGCTCTTCACCACAATAAGGTTAAGAACCCCTGGCATACAGTGTATCAATAAAGGAATACATTAAATTATAGTCACGAGTTCTTTTCGTACAATCGACTCATCTGACATACATACGATATCTGCATTAGTTATGACAACAGGTGTACAGATTATAGTTTGCAATATTTTATTTGCATTAATAATATAATCACCATTTTGATTCCGTAAAACATGTAACACTCTCTAATTCAGTGATTTACACCACACGAAACATGTCTACGTACTGGCAAGAGCGTTACTAATATATTTTTTAGAGGTTTTGTTTTTAGAATAAACAACAATTTTTCCAACGACGGCTTATTTGATAGCTGATTTTTTGCTCAGTTTGGTTTTCCATTTTACCAATAAATAGCGCCTGAAAAACGCTTGAATTTTTTTTTTAAATTTATCTAGGACAGATACAGGCATATTATTACGAAATATTATAAGTTTTGCATCTGGATTGTAGAGTTTTTAATTAAACTCTGGAAACATTGAAGCACGCACGCATTACGTATTTGTTTATATATTCTTCATTGTTTGTGTATTGATAATTCTTGTTTAATTGTATTTTTTTTAAATACCCTAAGAGTAAAATGACCAGCCGGCCTGACATAATAGAATTGAACCAGAACGTTCGTTTACATATCGACTCTGGAAAGGAAAAAGGACGTAACCTACTCAAAACAGGTTTTTTTCGATAATCACAATGTATCAAACAAGTTTGAAAAAAATGACCTTGTAAAAAATTAAAACCAAGAAAAAAGAATGAAATAAAGGTTTTTCTTCGACAATTTCATTAATTAATATTAGATTATGTCAATTAAACACCAGTTTAGAAGTCTCCGTGCACTTCAAGGTTGTGTATAATTCATAATTTGCATATGTCACAAAATCGTCAAAACACGTTTTTTGCGCCTCCTGTAAAATTTGATATGTGTGGGTTACGTCCTTTTTCCTTTCCGCAGTCGATATGTAGAACAAATATTTACACAGTTATGGTCTTCAAGTTTTAAAGGTGAAAGAATTGATTTCTTAATTTTTATATACAGCTTAACGACCGCACGTTTTTTTTTATAAAATTTCACCTGGCGAAATAAAATTGTAATTTTACTAAATTCACTATAATTTGTAAGCAAATTGAGATATCTTTACAAAATTTAATTTTCTTAGCTTCCAGATACTTCGCCTATACGCATATATGCGTCCGCCGGCCAGCAACCTTTGTTTTTCAAAGACTCAAATACGCGTCCACGGTCGTTACGCTGTTTAATTGAAAATTCAATAAGTGGTCTTCATAAATACTTGTTCTGATCAACTTTCCTTGAAACCACATAACTATGAGCACCAAGTTTATAAGAGGTTCTAGGTTGATTTTTTATTATCAAAAAATGATGTCATAATATGGGTAACATCGTTTTTCTCGTTTATCCCTGATCTTCCAATCGACCACGAAGAGGTTAACGAGGAAATGAGCAGAACCACTATATTCCTCTGCTTACATAATAATATATCACTACTAAATACTGAGTAAGCAGAGAGAAAGGTAATTTACTTTCTACTTCCATAACTTTAGTTCACTGTGAACTCAATGCTAAAAAACATTATATTGTGGACTGTGGCGTTAGATGGTGGATAGGTGGGTTGTGGACCAGGGTTTCCCAAACTATGTTCTATGGAACACTGGTGTTCCGTGAAAATTTGGAATGGTATACGCTGCAACACATTTAAGCATCATGTACTTGTAAACAAATCGAGTGATAATAAATCTCCACTGATGTTTAAAACGTCAAGTACCTAGGGACTAGGGATTCTGAAGTCTCGGGTTTTTCAAAGTCCCGGGACTCGAGACGTGATAAAGTCAAAGTCCCGGGACTTGGGACTTTAATTTTCCCTTCAATAAAATTATAAATTTATTAAAATTAAATATTTGTATGTATGTACTAAAAAGGGATGTAACGATACATGTATTGAAAAAATAACAATGAATTGGGTAAAATTATGACCGTTACTTCACAAATCACAATACAGCTGAAAAATAGTCAATATAAAAAAATAATCAGGTATGAACATTTAATTATAATATTTTTTGATTTGTTTTTGGTACAGTTATATTTTTTATACGAATATAAATTGATTTAAACAAATTTCTAATAACATAAATGGAGATATCTTTCTCCTAAACGTTTTTTAATATTTTGTTTCAATTAAATTATTTTTTTTGAGCGTTTTTTACGCAGTTTAACGTATATTTTTTTCGTACGTACTTTAAAAGGCCGCCGATCTTTTGAACACATTTATTTATTAATATTGAAAATATTTAATTAACTGAATAATAAAATCAGAACCTCAAATCATACATAGTATGTATTATTTACACAAAAGTTAATATTTTATTTTTGCTTATCAAAATATGATTTTAAAAATAATAATGAATTTAATGACGAATCAGACAGCCGATTTCTTATTTTTGTAATAAACGTTGTTGCAACATTGTTTTTCCAAAACATTGATCTTTCTTGTATTCTTTTCGAAAAACAATTAGTCCCAGCTGAACTGTTGATAATAAAAGATTTATAATCCGCCTTGATTTATGACATAATTTTCTAGAAATAACTATCGGCTTCATTATTTCTTGGAATTCTGTGAATCCCAAGTTTCAAATTGTTGAACTATTGAGTTAAGCGAACACGTGTCTAAGTTTTTTTGTATTTCTGCACGTCTCTACCCATAGAAAATGGTTGTTTCGTATTACAATATATAAATAGATGTTGATTTGAAACTTCTACAATTATAAATCTAAACAGCTGTTTCTTTCATAAGGTCCCTTTTATATATGCATACTTAATTTTGTTAAAACCCCGGCCTTTAATCCGTAGCCTGAATATAATGCATTTTTTTCAAAACTGATCTCGAGGATAGACACCAATTTAAATTTATTTTAAATCAAAATTAACTTTTTAGGTCACATTAGCGATTGCTTGCATCCAATTTTATTTTGTTAGAATGGTTTTTTCAAAATTAAAATGTAAAATTTGGCTGTCTTAAGTCCCGGGACATTTAACAACAAAGTCCCGGGACTTACGACAGCAAAAAAGCTTAAAAGTCCCGGGACTTTTGTCCCGGGACGTCTCGACACAGAATCCCTACTAGGGACAGATGGAGATTTTGACTCACTAAGAGCTTTGTTTACTCATATTTTTATGTAATACTAGCCGGTTCCCGGCAAGCGTTGCAATGCCACTCATAGAATGAAAGTGTTCGTGTTTTAATTGTGTTTAATAAAATGCATTTTTCTTTTTGTCTGTTTGACGTTTGCTGCCGATTGTCTATGGCATGACACACGCGCCACCTACTGTAAGTCATTGTACTATAACCTTCGCGCAAGTTCAAGCATACGTTGTCAAAATTAACTGTATGGCAGACATACAAACATTGATTTTTATATATAAGAACTATTGTAAGTTAATTTTACTATGCCTGTAGCCTTCCCGGTAGCCTTCAATGTTTTATTGCAATCGGATGAGCGGTGTGGCAACGCATAAAATACGAACGAACTAACATTCATTTTTATATATTAGAAGGTGTTTTAAAAAAAAAAAAAGATTTATTAATATATGTTTTATTCAATATTTTTGCTATTATGAGTTAATTGGGTATGAAAAAGTTTAGGAATCACTCTCGCAAAGAACAATATATTCGGTTGGAATTTATAAGCACAGATACCATTAAGTATGAACATAATTAAAATAGTAAACTGTTGGACCGACGCTGTCCGTAGTGGGCTTCGAGTGGCATCAGTTCGTTGTCTCGTTCGATTCTCTTCTATAAGACAATAAAATGGCGAGTGTTTGGTGTTTGGAACAGGGCCAGACATTTCTGGCAGGCAAATTAAAAATATAAAACATGGCGTGACATTCAGGGCCGCCAATAGGAGTTTCAGATATCGACAGACAATACAGAGACAATAAATAGGCAATTTTTTATCGCATCAGAATTTTATGGGGACTCTTAATTCGTCACATTTCGTAAATTTTACCCGGAATTGAAACTCTATACAAATCGACAGATTAGTTGTGATTTTTATACACTCAAGTATCAAATTTAGAGCGGAATGTAATTAATGGCGCGGAAAGATTTCAAAGGTAGGTAGATAGGTAGAAAATTGACTGCATTGGCAAACATTACAAAATCAAATCCGGGTATATAGGTGTGACATTTTTGGACATTGAAACAATTGAGACAAGAAGTCAAGTCGAAGTTGTTTAGTTTAGGATCACATTCAGTTCAATACCTGACGATAATTGAACGTCCAAAGGCAGTATTCGCAAGGTGGTTGCCGGAATCGAATTTTCCAATATAACCCCTTATGATACATGCGGCAAAGCGATATAACGACGGCAATAAATTTTCCAGGGAACCGAGTTCATTTCGCAGTTTCCAGTAGTTTCAGTAGGAAGATAATACGAAGAAAATAAATATGTAATTATAAAAGAGCTCATCCCTAAATTGCTTGCGAAGTAAAAAAAAAAAACTAGAATTGGGTTGTCTGGTATCATGATGATGTATGGAACAGTTCTGCTTTTGATACCAGACGACTCAATTATACCTGCAGGTAGAAGAAGTATTTTGTAGTTAAATTAACACCTGATTCTCTTTTTGCAATGATTGAAAGTAACACAGTTTAAGAAAACGAAATAAAAATATTGAAAAAATAATAATTACAAAATTACCTTGGTTTTGTTATAATTTTGAACACTGAATAAATCTATATTTTTAAATTAATAAAGTTGAATCGAAAAAAAAAGTAAATTTATTATGTTAACAAAAATAGTTTACGCAATATATTAAAACAATCATTATTGTGCTGTTTAAATTATTGGAAAGTATAATTCATGTTATTATGTAGCTACAACTTAAACTTTTTTACACGGCGGTCAGTCCCTGGAACGTATCCCCGTGTAAAAAGAAAATTGGGTGTACCGTATTTCACAATATGTAACGTACACACATTGAAGACATTATAGACATTCGACGGGCAGGGTGAGTCTTAAAAATCACTCGTCCAACAAAAGAATTTGAGCAATATTATCGCCAAAAATACGCGAAGAATATAATACAAATAAAATATATTCTTTAAGTGCTACGTCTATTCGAAGCATTTTATTGAGATGAATGGGTGGAATGCTTCACCATTCGGACTTAGCATTATAGAGAAATCGAATATAGATGCGGTAGGGCAGAAAATCAGCGTCATATTGCACAAGGCAGGATGCAATGCAAAACAAGGTGACACTGCTCTAGTCCGATAAAACGTCGATTCGAATTCACTTCCCGAAGCTAATGGCCCGAAGTGCAAGTGTTGAAATGTATCAAACTAAATAATCGCCGAGAAGATACCAACACACGTCAACGAAATGAAATAATTATTGAGAGCAAGTGCTTCTTGAATTTCGGGAGTAGATTCCGGTGTCTGAAATAACTGCGGACGACATAATTAATGGAAGTTCACTTTTTTTGTATTTAAATACAAAACTGACACGTGCTTAAAGATTAGGAAGCATTGTGGTGACTTTGATGTTTTAGAAATGGGTCGAATAGTCTTTTGATATTTTAATAGTATACCAGTAGAAAATATAATTGTGCAAAAAAGCTTTTGAAAACAACTAATTCAGCTATGAAGTTTGACATTAAAAGGATGTTTTAGATGTATTTAAATTCCGAATTTATGTGACTATAATAATGATCTTTACCCCTTAAATGTATGATTTTCTACTTTAAAATAAAGCAAAAAAAAAAATCATATACAATGGGTGGGTGTCACTTTCGCCAAAACTTTTGTTTTGGCGAAAAGGCCAAAACAAAAGTTTATACTTTTCGTAGTAATCTATGCATTTAAGGGTTAAAACCAGATATGACGCATTCGTGGGGCTTTGTTTCACAAAATGTTTAATGCGAGGAACGGGAAGTATGAAAAGGTGATAACTTCTGATGACATATGAATCGTATCTTCGTTCAATATTAGGGTATCCAATCCCGGAGCCTTTTTCCAATCCCGGGATTTCGGGATTGATAAATTTTCAATCCCGGTATCCCGGTATTGAGATTAATTCACCGAGGAATTTGAAATCCTCGTTTCCCTATACTTTTTCCTCAGATTATCTGCAAGCACCTTTTTTTATTTTTTAGCTCACCGAGGAATTTGGTATCCAAAATTTGTCAATTTTGTCTCACTTTTCGGGATTTACACAAAATTGTCAATCCCGAAATCCCGAGATCACGACCATGTCAATCCCGGGATTTCGGGATCAGAAAATTGAACGGGATCCCGGGATTGGATGCCCTATTCAAAATCACTTTTAGGGTGTTCACTGCCAATACTTGATGGAAAGGCGTTATAGAAAAACAAAATTTTCTTTTGTACTTATTTCCATTTTTCTTTCATTAAGATAAGGACCGGTTTCGCTCATGGTGAGTATTGTCAACTGATATTGAACAACAAAAAAATGAATGTTGTGTTTTCCTTAATTCATTTAATATATTCATATAATAAAAGCTACAGAATTGTTTGCGAAATTTCATCAAGACTGAAGAAAAATTATATCGCCGTATGGTTTAAAAAAGATCAACGTGGTGGACTAATTACGACTCTTTGTTATGCCACTAGTTGAACGGACGATTATCATGTCACGAGTATTTTACGGTTAAAATTGTTCCAATATAAAAACGGTAAATAATGACATAACGGTGTACCAACTAAAAACATTGTCGAGTTAATTAGTTATCACGAAGTGCATAAATCCGATATAAGCATATTTACATTCAAATTACAGATGATAAATATATTTATATCATGAAATTTTAGCATGTCTTCAAATACTAAGAAAATGCCAATGACCGATGTTTCACTTCCGAATTGTGAGTAAAAAAATAATACTTAACACCCACATAAATACTTGCATCTTAAATTTCATCGTGCAAATGAGTAGTCGATTATTTTTTGACGAAAGTAGATCTCGTGCTATTACACGAGTGACATTCTAAAATTCAGATCCGCAATACAACTGATAATTGATTGCATACAAAACGTTCCACGCTGTGGAATGACACGATTCAATTGAAGCTAACTTTGATTTGCAAAACAACAAAAAAATCATGTGTATGGAAAATGGTGAAAATTCACTGTCGTGTTCTGGTTTTACATTAGAAATCTACGGCAAACGCCAAATAATAATTCCAGCTGTTTGCAATTAAAAGCTGGATACAAACGACTTCTTTTTTGAATCTCGCATCTTTTTCTGAGTAAATTGCATAATAATGCATACGGGTTTTACGTGAACTGCTCATCTTTGAAACGATCACTACTTCCATCGGTAGAAAAAGCATGCAAACAACCAATAACATCAGCGATGAAATAACTTTGACGCTAAAGACCCATATGACTTAAATCACCATTAATTTAAAATCCAAAAAAAATATGACTTTGTATTTCTGTGCAGAATACTATGTTAAAACATAGTATTCTGTACTCCATAATGGAACCGGTAAAGTATCCAAAAAGATATAAAAGTTAATTGAAAATTGAAACATAAGTTTATAAAATTTGTTCCTTGCGTAGGTCGTAAGAGTCGCCAGTTCCAAGAGCTGTTCGACTGATCAATTCATTGCCCAGAGAAGTGGACATTTTCAGTGACAATATTTGTGAACTGTTAGGTTTTACTTTTTGCTTTTGTAGGTTCAAAATATTTGTATGTACAATATGTACTGTTTTTTACTTTAATTATATTTTTCAAGTGTATGGTGAATTGGCGTCAGCTGTAATGTCATGTACTATATTTCTGATTCAAACAATAAATAAAATTTCTTACGCTTGTATAATTTATAAAATATAATGCAGGTAATGTTTCGGTAATGTAATTTAAAATCAAACCTAACCCACACTGTCCTTGTGGTGACAGTAATCAAGATTCAGAGCATATTCTCTGGAATTGTCCGATTATGTCCGTTGAAAGAGGTATATTGTTTTCGTTATGAAGAAATAACCGCAATGGTCCTATCGGGAATCCATATCTAGTTTCGTCTCCAGAAAATTACTGTCACTTCAAGAAATTTGCTACTTCTTTTGGAGAAAAAGTTTACCTTCCCTGCCCCTCACCATTCAATCCTTAATCATATCTGTTTCAAAATTAAAAGTTGTTTCATTAGTGCCATTAACTATCATTCTTGCTTATTATTATTTAATTATTTTTTTACGTGTAGTTATTTATACCAATTCAATGTGTTTAATTAACCTTTATTAATATCTTTATATTTTTAATTATTATTATTGTTGCCTATCAAATTGCATCTAAAAACATGTATCTTAAGTGTATCATTGAGGAGATATCGTCTTCGGTGTGATGCAGAAAGGAAAACAAGTTTATCGAATAAAAAAAATAAAAAAAGGTAATGTTTCGGCCAGTTGCGAAAACGTCCTATCTAAATCTATAGAATCTAAAAAATAGAATATATTATATTTTAGAATCATTCTATCGTTAATTAATTAATAATATTTATCTGGCAGAATTACCAACAGGATTACTTTAATTCTTAATTATGTGCGTATGTATTCAGCAGTGCTGAACTGCCCTAGGTCAAGACGAGTCTGACTGTAAAAATTAAGTCAAGGCTTATCTGGAATCGCCTTGATCGTGCTGGGAGCATCAGATCTACAATCCAAATAGATGATGTATGAAAAGGCTAAGAATAGGTGAGAGTTACATTTTTAATAAAAGTGTCAGGAGATATGTCACGCTGACGTGGCATTGTCAGTGGCGTCTAGGTCGAAAGTATTCTATTAGTAGGAATCCAATCAACAGATGCGTGCATATTTTTCTCGAGTATCCGGAAAAAGAACATTTAAAATTTTACGACACACTGTAAATTTCATAAGTAAAATAATTATCTCAGGATCCGAATAAGAACGATGAGAGCACAAGGCGTCGTCCGGGCGACCTAGGTGGGCTTACGTATGAGGATTACGGATGCAATAACAAGATTGTGCTTAACGACAGAGCTTCGGCGGGCTATTGGTGTCATTTGCATCAGTAGTGTCAGAGAATGGTTCTTGACACTTACATCCTACGACCAATCATTGATCGTGGATCCGGGCCTTGTTTACCTGTGATATCATCAATTTATCTAGGCTACGGCTTCCCAACATATAGGTCGCCAACTTATACAGTCAACTAAAATTACTTTACTAAAAATGCCTTTTCCAGTTGCATCGGGATCGTGGGTCACATGGCTTTTATAAAAAGGGATCGCCACCCGTAAAAGATTGGGAACCTATGATCTAGACCAGGCGTGGGGGAACCTGCGGCCTTTTGGCTACCCTATTTTTTTGTAAATTCGTAAATTCCTGAGAACTTGAGAAGTAGATTCGTAAATTCCGGCCAAAGATTCCCTAGTCAATGTTTACTGCGGCCTTATATCGAATCAGAAAAATAAATGCGGACTTTAGAGAAGAAAAGGTTCCCCCCTCCGGATCTAGACATTTACGGTGGAACCCCTACTCATCGAAAAAGTTACCAAGTAGTAGATTCAAATAACAGTAAAAGCGAAAAAACGCATTGATGCGAGAGTGATAGAATTGGGTAGACACTCATTATCGCATTAAGGATAATTTAAGAAATATTGCAAGAATTTTCAATCAAATTAAATCCCGAGGTTGCACATATCGCCAATTAAAATAGCATGGGTTATTAAGATATATTTGAGATGTTGCAACTTCTTTAAGCGTGTAGATGTAATGCATATTTTTAAAACTTGTATTATCGAAATCAACAACACTCGTTCATAATAGGTGCGTTGGTAACTATCGTTTATGTCAGAATATGCGATATCTGAGTTAATAAATATTTTTTTATTTGCATCTAATTGCCAATGCGTCATATATTTGGAATTTTAAATAAAGAATTCAAGGAAAATTTTGTTTCATTTGATTACAGGAACTTTCTATACGGGAAACTTGCCAGTACACACAGTGGCCGACAACGTATGGCTCTGACGAAAGCTGTCGATTAAGACAAATTAAGAGGAATTTATCAACGATTCACTAAAAAAAACAGAATTAAGGAGCTGGTATATCTATAATCTATACCAGGGATGGGGAACCTTTTTATTTATTTATAAAGGCCACATTTATTTATCTGATTCAACATAACGCCGGAGTAAAGAAAACATCGACACCCCCCTCCCTCCTTTTTTTTTACTGTCGAACAAATAATAGGTTGATTACGCTCTTTTTCCAAATGCTTGCGTATAGTTTTTTGATCAAAGTGAATATTTTGATAAAGTCAAAGGGCCGCATCAGAGTAGCCAAACGGTCGCAGGTTGCCCTTCACTGATCTATACATATAATTTATTTTAATCCAACTAGAATTGTAATCCAATATTATTAAATCAAAACGGTGCTCCACCACTCTGCTATAGTAACCGACAGCTGGACGATTGATGAACGATAATAATTATCGCATACGTAAGAGGCATTATTTGCACGTCACTGAAAAAAAATCTAGCGAAAAAGTTCACAGTCGCGTGCGAAACAAAAAGTGGGGGCGGCTGTGTTTAAATTTACAAGTAGACAGTCATCGAAACGAACCGAAGCATTATTATTATGTTACGAAGCATGTGGATATTTTGTGAACTATTTTCTTACTAGCTCGATTCAAGTGACTCGTGAGAGTCGTGAGTCAATGACGTTTCACACCTGTCGAACGAGTCGGCTCCACAACGCGTCCAAAATACATTGACAGGTTCTCGACTCGATCGAAAGAAAACGACAAGATCTTATTAAGGCCATTTTACGTACATCGGATGATTCATGATTCGAACAAAAATAAAAATACTTTTCTAAATCATACTCACAAAGTCAAGCTTATTTTTCAACTCGCATGGCATAATCTATATATATAAAACAAAGTGGGGTTATTTACACCACGTATATCTCGAGAATTAGAGCACGGTTTTCAATGATCTTTGCTTTATTAAATTTGTATGGGCCTAGAATAGCAGAATAAGCATTAAAACATCGGAAAAATATCACGAAAAAGAAATTATAAAGAAAATAAATATCTCAGTACAATACGTTTTTTTAAATTTTTCGAATCGAACGCGGAACATGACGTATGCAGTTTATGCTTAATACACTAGGTGGCGTTGGTTGTAAAATTCATTTGTTTCATACTTTGAATTAGAGATGTACCGACGAACTTGGACGAACGTGTCAGAATTTCGAAACTAAATCTTCAATATCCATTTAAAAAAAAAACTTTTAGGAATTTATGTTTCATGTTCATCACCGTCGCTAAAATATATACTGAAATGTGAAAAGACGAATGAAAGTACATAAAATCAGAAAGTATGTAAAAAAAAATCAGTATACTTTTCATGTATATTATATTGTTATTGAATACTATCAAATCATTATTTTATTTTTGATCCCCATCTACAGTCAATCCTGTTTTTATGCAATTTCAAAGTAATGCGGTTTTTTAGAAATGCATTTTTTTAAATGTACCATATTTTACGATATATAAAAATGTTAAATATTACATTGAGAGCATATATCGTTGTATTTTGGATAGAATAGAGAGAATCATAAACACAACCGACATTTGAAAAAAAATACGATTTCGGACTGTTTAAATCATGTTGCACCTGCCATCGCTGAATTAAGGCCACCTACTTAGGTGTGTTACAGTCGATAAAACCATTGAAACATCGGTAATATCAGCTGAAATGATTACTTTAGCACACGAGCTTGGTGAAGAAAGGCTTGATACCTTTAGCGAAAATTATATCGACGAATTACTTACAGATAAAGCTATAAGTGACAAAGATGTCAATAATTTAAATTTAATTATTGACAAAAAACCAGAAAACAATGACGAACTGAAAGAAATTCTGCGATCATTCACTGCGAAAATAATTGAAGAAGGTCTCCGACTTTTCAGTAAATTAGAAGATCATTTCTTTCTAAATGATTCAAATTCTGATCGCGCATTCAAGTTTCAACGATAACTTAAAAAAAATTATATATGGGTATAACCAGTGCTTTTTTTTGTTGGTGCCGGAACGCACTTTTTTCGAGCATTTTCTAAGAAGGTATATTATTTATTATATATTCGAATATCATTTTGATAGAATTAATGACGGCTTTTCATATAATGCTTAGAAAATAAAACAAAATATACATATTTAAAAATAGAAAAAATAAAATTAAACATTTATTAAAATTTCGAGAAAAAAAGGTGCCGGAACGCCGTTCCGCCGCGTTACAGGGTAAAAAAATCCCTGGGTATAACAAACTGCATAACCAATTAATTATCGAAAAAGAAAATCTGAACAAACTCTGATCACTAATTTTATTGTTAGAAAACAACCATACCATGTGTGGAACATTAAACAAAAAAAAAAATTTTTTTTTCTAATGTAAGATAATCTCATAAATATAATATTGAAGATTTGGAAAATGTTGCGTTTTTTGTTATATTGAGAATTTATATCATTTCGTAATATAAAAATATGAAAATTTAGAATGAACTTTCGTAAAATTATAAAAAAGTATTATTTGAATAATTTTGAATAACGAGCAATTCTTGGGGCTAAGAAAAAACATATGGTTCATTTAAACTTCACAATTCAAAATCAAATCGTTGATCTACTGCATTACTTGAAATCTATCGACTGTGCCACGTGAATAACATCAATGTAATTTAAATACTTTTCATTTTGAATTTTGAACAATTATTGAACTTAATTCATTTTGAGTATTCATTCAACTGAATTTAATTCAGCCAACACAACATTTATTGATTCTGAGGCGGTACGAAGTTCGTCGGGCCAGCTAGTATATTATATATGAAAGGCGACTAGTAAATAATATAATTTATCTTCGTATTCTACGAGAAAAACCCATACCTACTCCAATAACCATGCAATTTGAAAATACTTATTATGTGAAATGAATCATCCCACGTTTTTTATTAGATGTACATTAGAGGTCTGCACGGGCCCGATAGCAAATCGAGGATTTAAAATTCCTCGGTGAGCTAAAAAAAAAAAAAAGGACTTCCGTAGATAATCTGGGAAAAAGTATAGCAAATCGAGGATTTAAAATTTCTCGGTGAGCTAAAATAAAGAGTTTCGGGTCGGGTTCGGGTAACAAGTGCGGTATTAGACGGTAGTTTTTCGGGCTCGGACCGGGTAGTTTTGTAAAATTTTGGCTCGTGCAGACCTCTTATGTACATGAACACCTCGAAATTGTTTACCAATAAAAACCCCACTATTAATGTGTTCATTGTCATTTCTTGGTGGAAAAACGTTTAAAATAAATTCCACATTATTTATTGTAGATCAGTACCGGTTTTGCTCACCGCGAGAATCATCAACTGATCAGTTGATAATACTCGCGAAAAGATTTTTTCCATACAATAAAACTTTCAATTAAGGTTTTATAACAATACCAATCAAAAAGTGTTATTATATATATTATATAATAACACTTTTTGATTTATGCAAGCTATACGCACTGCCAGAGACAGATTGTCGCCGAGAGGCGTAGTCTATGAATGGAATGCTTCTAACAAACGTTACTCGAACCGAATATAAAAATCCTGATACTCAATCTAATACGAAACAAATGCATAAGTCATAGACGGCCGTCAAAAGAAAAAGAGACGTATAGTTTAACCTTGGCGCCATATTCCTTCATTCTTGCTGTAGCTTTATTATCGATGGTGCGAGAAGTATGGTAATAATTTAGAACGGTATTTGTCGGATCCATGGCACAGTGGTCAACGCCGTTAGCCTCCATGCCGGACCTCGCGGGTTTGAATACCAGTATGAATAAAAAAAAATCAATCCATGAGAGTGAACAAACCTCCGAACGCAGCCAAGCTTCCCATAGTTCTCTGGCGGAGATGTGCATGTCATCGTTGTGGTGAAAGGCCTGTTGCCGCCTCTCGTAACCGGAGTCATACTGCAACTCTTCCCTGAGGAACTGGAGAAATACATAATAACATTAATAATGATATTTTAAAAACACTACAAGCACATGGAATGCTTCAGTCAAGCTATTCCCATCTTATGAACACACTGTATATATTAAGGACATGATATTTTATAGTATTTATACCACACGTGAGTAAGGTTCCTAAAAACTATGTTGCAATTATTGTTGTAAAGTATTTCTTGTGGAAAACAAATAATAGCTGTTGTTTGAAATAACATTTTCTTATATTCTTTCTGGAAAAAAATCATTGGTGTCTATCCTTGAGAAGAGTGTGAATGTTTTATCCGAGACTCTGTTTAAACCATGTTCAAGAATTTTGTGATACTAATAAGTTATTAAAAATCATGTTTTTCGCATACTTATCTAAAGATTCATCGGACGATAAAAGTACTTCACACGGACACATCACAAATTCGAAGAATGACATGTTTTTGGAAAAGTTTGATTAGCGTTTCGCATAGAAGATCGCGATTATTTTGAGTTTTCCGAGAAAAATAATATTTTCGAGAAAATCATTGACGAGATTAATTATTGTTTCTTAGTATAACATATTGATGTCACGATATATGCTTGAATGAAAACAATTTCCATCAAGATATACAGGCAGTAAAATTTTACAGATAATATGAAGAAAAATGATAAAATGAAAATCGACGAAAAATAGTCTATCCGGGCTTCAAGAAGAGTGAACAACGCTTTTCAGTTGTCGTTTTTAGTGGTTTGAATCCTCATTTTTTTAATAGTTTTTCAAAGGCACGGATTTTCATAATAGGTCGATTGTTCCAGTTAAGGGATGGGTATTTTTTCGAAAGATATATTCAATCAATGAATAATGAATATGTTTTTTTCCACTGATATTTTATAAAACAGGTACAAAATAATGTAATCAAGTGAAAATAAAAACGAATAATATCGTTCTACACATAAAATAAGAACAGTTTTCCAAAAAAATGGGGAAAAATCCAGTATTCAGATACCAAAAATCAGTTGTTAGCCTTTCACAGGCAATAACATTTAGAAGTCAGTTTGGTACAAATATACATTTCAAATGGTTAACTTCCGACACATATTTTTTCAGTGTCGACACTATTATTCATGTTTAAGCTAAAAAGCTGACTACTGGACACGGCTAACTATAAGAACAATCACCCTATTTAAATTCTCACCCGTCAGTCCGATCCTAAAACGAAACGTAGGAAGAACGATAAGCTAAATAGTGTAAAAATCAATTCCTATCAATTCATTCTGGCCAATAAACAGCAAATTCTTGTTGAAAAAAAAACTACTGTTGAAATGGTACACATTGGGAGTGGAAATGATTGTCTTCTTCCATTCTTCTACAGAAATAAATATAAATTGAAGTACATAGTTAAAAAGATTAAAAATCACTTTTAGGGTGTTCCCTGTCAATACTTGGTGGAAAGGCATAATATTAGTAAAAACACAATATTCCTTTGTACTTCATTCCACTTTATTTAATATGTCAGGACCCGTTTCGCTCATCGCGAGCATTGTCAACTGATGTTGACAATCAATGTCAATGACAGTGACTTCAGTTGACAATGTTCGCGATGAGCGAAACCGGTCCTGACATATTAAGTAAAGTGGAATGAAGTACAAAGGAATATTGTGTTTTTACTAATATAAAGATTAAAAATGTTCAACTTCTATACTACAGATATTTTATCACGCATTACCGGTAATACTGAAGGTCAATTTTATTATCATAAATAATGAGAAAGAATTTACCTGGAAGACTTCCTTACATATTTTGTTACATTTCCTTCGCTTTGACGAGTGGAGTGGCGTTTTTATAATCGAATACAATGTAAAAATAACTACATATTTTAAAATTCATTTTCAGTAAATTAAAACATCGACATAAGTAGTTAACTTCGCTTAATATGTTATGGCAGACATATTCATTGCGAACTTTGTAAATAAAAATATTTAACGAATATTGTATACTTTATTTAACGGAAGCAAATGCAGAGAATTTTCTGAATAAACAAACTACTTTGATCTTAAAAATATAACACAATAAAATTAAGTTACTTAAGAGTGAAAACACACATATCCGTGAGATAAGAAAATGAGACAGATTCTAAAACTATGCATAACGTATGATATTTTTTTATTTATTTAAATTTATTATAATTAATGTCGTATCAGAAAAATGCATTTGCAACATGCACAATATTCGAACTGTAGACTTCGCTCATGGCAAGATTAGCACTCTACGTTACTTCAACGATTTTTACTCTACCTAGAAGCTTTTGGTCGAATGTTCAATGCTGTCGGGCTTTTGTGTACTACACTAAGGTTGCGAGGCAAAAGGTTTCGAGTATCATAATGCAAATTGTATTTATAGATTTTTAAAAAAACTTATGGATTAGTATCCAAAAGTTATGGATGTCTATAATGTTTTCATTTCACTCCGCCCTTCCCATATTTGAAAAATGGGATACAGAGGGAGAGCGATCAATTAATTACTACTTTCTGCTTCCCTAAAACCATTCATATTTCCCATATAATATATAAAAATGAATGTTTGTTCGTACTTTGTGCGTTGCCATACCGCTCATCCGATTGCAATAAAACATTGAAAAACTTTTTGCTTGCATTTCCGGGAAAGTTATAGGCATAGTAAAATTAGCGTACAGTAGGTCTTATATATAAAAATCAATGTTTGTATATCTGCCATACAGTTCATTTTGACAACGTATGCTTGCACTTGTAAGAAGGTTATATATAGTACAATTAATTTACAGTATCATGGAAAATCGGCAGCAAACGTCAAACAGACAGAAATAGAAAACCGGCTAGTAATCAATAAAAACCTGTAAAGATGTTGCGCCACATTAACTGCCGGTTAAATAATAATACGAAGTGAACGAATTTTATCTTTTTAATCTAGTCGTTGTTTTATAAAGATTGCTTTTTGTATACCTAATTAATCTTTCAAATAGTAATTAGCTACATAATACTTATTTTACTAGCCATTAATCAAGATGAAAGATATTTTTAAAATACGATGGAACTCGACTAGCAAAAATAACTACTATTTTCTTTAATTCCACGAAAAATGTTTAAAAGTCGCTGGTAGCATGCAATAAAAAAAAATTCAAGTAGCAAAGTAAAGTCTCGAGAGATAAACAATAATTCTAACGCTATGCTATTAAACTAAATAAACCGATTTAAGTAAATATTTACTTTACCCGATCTTCAATGTTGATTTTTTTCATTTCCACCTGGTTATAAACACATACGTCTATAAAATTATATTCTTCGCGCGCAGACAAAGAATACAACACGAAAAATGAATCTATTAGTGCCGCTTTATCCGCTTATGATCGTCAATGTTATGAAAATTACAATTAGTTTTTAAATAATCGTGGGGATTGGTTACTTTTGCTAAGACAGTCAAGACTTGTGAGGATACTTATCATATATGTATGTACACTTCAGAGGAAAATGTTCCCGAGAATACACGTCAACCTCGTGAATAGTATTTTGCCCACGTGTAAAATTATTAATTTAGAAGATACATATATGTACTTGTTACAGCGTGGTCAACAATTTTTGAACGACAAACAACGGTGTAACGAAAATTGATTATTTCTTCTATTGTATACACCAGGTATGGGCAACCTTTCCTAGGCCTGGGGCCAAATTATCATTCAGACTCAGAGTCAAGGGCCGGACCAAATTATTAACGTTGCTAGCCTCAATTTTTTTTTTTAGCTCACCGATTTGATAGTCAGGGCCGGACAAAATGGCTCTGCGGGCCGGAGGTTGCCCATATGTGGTATACACCATATATGGGCAACGTCCGGCCCTTATTCATCTCGGCGAAGTAATAGAGAAAGAAATTAATAGTTCCAATAGCCAATATTGCTAGTCTCGTAATTCAAGTTCAAGGCCAATCTTCACACTAAATTTTGTAATCAGTATATAATAATATTATGTCGTTCATTATATAAATAAAAAAATATACAAGAAGTAGCAACGTATTTTATTTAATATTACTTAATTATGTTTAATAATTTGGTCCGGCCCTTGACTCGGAGACGGAATGATAATTTGGCCCCAGACCTAGGAAAGGTTGCCCATGCCTGGTATACACAATAGTTTTGGGTAGTACAATGTTATTTCGTTGTCTGACAGTTCTCAAATCGTCAATTTGAGATTATTTTCCTAATATAAAACATTTATCTCAATTTAAAAAAAAAATCGATAATTCATTATCAATAAAGCAACCATAAAAAATAATAAATACCATATTCAGATAAGAAATGTTGGATTGCAATTGCATATTCTAAGAAATAATGAAACATGTACATACTATTCTTTCAATCATTTTTTGTCACAAGATTTACGATTATATAACTATGCAAAAAATTAAACTTTTTTTTTTTACCATGTCCGCTCCCAATGTGGAGCATATGGACTCCTAATGGAGTTTATGTCAACAGAAGTGTTTGTACGAGAACTGCTTGTTACTCAATTGCTCAACCTCTCTTTTTCCAAAGAGAGTAGGAATAGAAGGAAAGGGTAGGAGAGGAATAGTGGTTAGTTAATCGCTCTCGATACGCCCCGTTCATAGAATAGGATGGGTGGGAGAGGGGAATTCAAGACATCACAAACATCCATGCCTTTGAACAGAAATTCCTAGATCGATTGAAAAATCAATTTATAAAATTGTCCGTACTGGGATTCGGACCCGTGACTTCCGTAGTACTTAAGCAAACATTTGTGAAAGTAGTTGTCTGATGATGCCTCTGAAAGAGTCGAAACACGTGTCACATTTTGTAACACAATACGTGGAATAATCTAAGTTATTTTTATTTTATATTATCTAACTTAGTTTTTGCCACAATGGCCAGCGAACAATATTGATTATTGTATCAATAGTTTATTATTCAATTGATCATTTGCAAAAGCATACAGAAAACATTGGGTTGATTGTATTGACAGATAAAATATATGTTATATAGGAAAATAAAAATGTTAATTGAAAGATACAGGAAAAAATCAATTAGTGTTGATAGTAGTTAATCCAAACATTGTATTATTAATGTTTGCATAATACCTTTATCTTTTGCATGTATGGTTTATGTAAAGTAAATCCATGTATGTATGTAAAGTAAATCAATGTATTGTTATTGTATCAATGTTTAACTGTAGTTGCATAAACAGATATAAACCATTAGAACATTTCATGTATGCGATCTTAAACCCCAATAATGAAAGACTTGGTATATGTAGAATAATACTTTGTAGAATGAAATGTGCCTAGCTCATTCCTATTTCTTCAGTTTACCGCCAGAAGTCATTGAGTGACAAAATGTTGGTTCTGAGAATTGAATTTAATGTTTTAACTACATCAGATATATTCAAAATTAAATAATAACGTAAGTATTTTGCCTTGTATAATCTGAAAGCTTCCAAAAAAAGTCTCACAAATGCTTATTCTCTCGATTCCAAAGAAGTTTTCAATGATAAGTTACCGCAAAAAAAATGTAACAACGAATGCACTTAGTGAATATTATTAGGTAGGGTATTAATTTAAGCTTTAAAAATAAGTGTTTCTACGTAATGACTTATCTACTAGGTGAAGCATGACAAAATACGTAGATTGTGACATCTAACTCAGTTTTGACTAACATGTCATTTAATGACTACTGGCATTAAAACAACGATATGAGTATTGTTTTATGGTATGCAACTCTAAGATTTTTAAAAAACTTCACAAGTGATGTGAAGCAATGTTCCATTGTTGTAAACATCCAATTTTTACCCAAGAGTACGAGGATTTCATGCAGGGCTGTGGAGTCGTTAAAAAAAAACACGACTCCGACTCCGACTCCGACTCCGAATTTGACTCCGACTCCGACTATGACTTGACTAAAAAATGCGTGCATATAAATGTATGCACTTCGAGTAACAAAAAAAAATATATCGAATCTACTTTTTCGACATGAGAAAGAAAGAAACAACAACTTTTGCGCGGACTCATATGCAGTGGATCTTGGTGACTCACTGGCTCGACGTGACTCATGACACCTTCACGTTTAATATTATTAAGCTATATCACAATAATTATTACGTAATTCAATTTTCATAAATTTCGTGAGTAATTTTTTTTTTTTTTAATTTGCATTTTTTTAAAAATAGTAGTCGGAGTCGCCCGTTTTTCACGAATCCGACTCCGACTCCGACTCCGACTCCACAGCCCTGATTTCATGGAATCTCCCAACGGAATCTTTCAATATGGTATATATTTTACAATTTACGTAGCCACGCTTCAATGGTTGTGTTTTTTTATGAGATTTTAATTCTAGACTCGTCACATCGTCTAAAAATAAATCATGGTAAAATGTTAGTTGACTTCGTTATAATTTTCGAAGAGATTGTCATTTTTCTTCTGCGGTTTCCACCAAGGCCAATGATGATTTAACTCTTATCAATATTGTGGGTAACATACTTTAAAAAATCCATCAGTAAATTAACAGGCTAATTACAGTTTGTGGGTAAAAGTGACTCGATTCAAACTAATTATATTGTGGTGAAAAATATAATGAATACATATCAATCGAAAAATAAAAAGATGAATAGTTGATTGCAATAGATATCCGAAAAAAATATCACATGACTGAGATAGTATTTATTATAAACTTTCAGTTCACAATAGTGAAAATATTTCAAATACTCTCTTGTCAAAAACAAAAATTCTAAATGACAGTGATTCACAATAAATTTGATTCACCACTTAATTTGGGAATGATACAACTGCATTCGGTTCCTCAAGACACATTCCACTTCGTCAAACAATGAGTTACACATCGAAGAGTTAGTATTTTAACAAAGCTCTCTGAGATAAAGCTGTGAACCTACCAACCAAATGATAATACTTTTCTAACCCAAACATTCTATCCTTATATTTAAGGGTAAGAGTCACTGTCTACAGAGTCACCTTAATTTAATAATATATACAAAATTATACAAAATAATATACAAAAAAAAAACAGAAAATTTAATAATATATCCAAAAATTCGTTTAATTGATAGAATCTAGCTCAGGGGTTACCAACCTTTTTGGACCAAAGAGCGCAATCTAAAATATTGGTAGGGCGGCGAGCACCACATTTTTTCAAAATCTCAAAACCCAGGAATTTACCGATTTGCCCAAAATATCACCATGACTCGTTTTTTTTTTTAGCTCACCGAAGAATTTGAGATCCAAAATTCTAGGAATTTAACGATTTGATAAATTAGTTGGCGGGCGCATCGGAATTAGCCCGCGGGCACGGGGTTGGTAACCTCTGATCTAGCTCAATAGGATTTTCATATCATCCCAATTGAGTTAGGCATTTCTTATTATCACATTCTAATAAAGTTTATTTGTAAAAAATGAACAAGGAACCAGTGGCGTGCTTAAGCAGGGACCTCCTTTTTTTCAATAAAAAATCGCATCTCAACCAAAACTATTGCTATCTTGCCGGACCTAACGAGTTCGAATCCCAGTATATACAGCATTTTTTTCAATTGACTTATCGATTTCTGTTCGTAAGCATGGATGTTTGTGATGTCTAAAAAAATCTTCCCCCACTCACCATTCCAATCTTAAAATAGCAGTGTGTATCGAGATTGATTAACCAACTACTAGTCTTTTCTTAGCCCCGCCCTATCTATCCCTACTCTTCGAAAAAAAAGGTGGTTGAACAACTGAGCAACAAACAGTTCTCGTAGAAAAACTTATGTTGAGATATATCCACCAAGAGGCCATATGTTCCACATTGGGAGCGGACATGGATTTAAAAAAAATGTGGAAATTCATTTTTAATATAAAATTACTAACTTGATTCATGTTTATTAATATTATTTATAAAGTAATACAATTTTTTTTAAAAGTCGATAAAAAAATATGTTATAAAACATCTTGGTAGCCATATTGCACTAAAATGAAATGGCAGTCCTGTAGCAGAGTGGTCAACGATCTTGGATGTCAGCCCTATTCAGTTGTCGTGTCAACAGGTTTAGATATGGGTATAGGAACTTTTATAAATTCGTCGATTTATGAACGAGTTTGAAGGAATGAATACCTTTTAAGTTTTCATTTTTTCTCATACATCCAATTCTAAAAATCATGATAAAGCGGGAGCAATTAGCTAACTGCATGTTCTTTCTTAGCCCCATCCTTTAATCCTTATCAGAGACAAGAGAGGGTGAGTTACAAAATAACAATCAGTTCTCGTATAATAACTTTTGTTAAGATGCTCCATATTCTGATATTTATCCATATGCACTACATTGAGAGCAGAATAAGTCCAAAAATAAAGCAACCTGTTCGATAACGCTATTGGGAGTAAGATTAAAAATGAAAAATTCTAATTAAACCTTGTTATTAGTCTTAATTAACTTAATTTTGTATAAAAAAATCCTGCAGCGATTCATTTGATAATGCTCGCGATGAGCGAAACCGGTTCTCATCTTTGATAAAGAATGTAGGAAATTGCTTTATTTTATAATATTAAAATAAAAAATCAAATTATGTGTTATTGCTACTCTAGAAACTTATTAACATATGTATTCTGACTTCTTTGCACACCTATATCATTGACAACAAGTGCAACTGTGGGCTGCCACTTTACCCGAGCACACCAGACAGGTCTTGCTATAACTAGAATACATTTGTTTCTGTTTTTATTAATTCATTAAAAATATTTTTTTATTTAGTATACTTCCATTATATTTGTCAATCCATGGAGTATTCATCGGTGTTAGCTTTATTTCCATGCATTGTACTCTTCTTTTTACAACTAACGTGGAGGGATAAAAACAGTATGTACATACATACATCGCTACCATAACGCAAGTGAGATAGAGTGAAAATGTCGATTATAAGACAAGTATGCCAATCAATTTTTGAAAGGTAAACCTTTATGATGAAACACTAAAGTATTTTAATTTAAAAAGAAAATGCCCCATTTAAAAGAAAATTTTTACATTTACAATTATTGATATTACCCTGTAACTTCAAAGCATCAGCGATATTAGTAAAATAACTAGATACAGATACAAAAAACTTAACTATTAACTTGTATTATAAACCGTCAAAGAAACTGAATAAAACCATAATTCGCTATTTGAAAAGTAATCTTAAAGTTAAATTATCTCGAAACCAGTATTTTAGACTTATCCCACTGTTGCTTTAGGGTAGCGACATGTCCATGTTACAAATTGTTTTCAATATATCCCCAAGATAACACATTTTACCTAAAAACATTAGAGTATT
>CM062829.1:27700914-27783447 GCA_031772345.1 Himalopsyche anomala
TGATCGAATGGCTGATGATCCCATGTGGGCACATCTATGCTAGTGGATGTCCTCATAGCAAATTATGGGAAATGTCAAACACAGCAAGTCCATCTGCTGGCCTCCCCGCGGCGATCAACGGGCAATGCAGTTTCGACTGTAGCTAACAGCAGGGGGCAAAGGGCGAACCTTCCGGCGCCTTAAAACCGGTCTACTGGCTAAGGGAAGGAAATCCCTGACAGAAAAACCAGGTTGAGCCAACCTGCAGAGCCCTTGTGACTCAGGCCTCGGAAGCGCAGGGTTAATCACCCTGCCTTCTTAAAACTGTATGATTACGATAACACCATCGCAGATGCCTCGGACACCTAGCTCTGCCCAACGACAACTTGGCAAGAAAACGGACACGATACTCTCCAACAACCACTCTATGCGCATAGGCGCATACAACGTGCGTACTATGTGCACCCCAGGAAAGGACCTACACGCCACTCGTATCATGCAAACATACAAACTTGACGTTTTAGGGCTGAGCGAGGTACGTTGGAAAGGCACTGGGAAAAAGTTGTTGGAGGGCGGATACACACTCATATATTCAGGCCAGGAGCGATATCACCGCCAGGGAGTGGCTGTATTGATGTCGGGGAGGGCAGCCCGATGCCTTGTCAAATGGGAACCCATCT
This sequence comes from Himalopsyche anomala, assembly GCA_031772345.1. Lineage (NCBI taxonomy): Eukaryota > Metazoa > Arthropoda > Insecta > Trichoptera > Rhyacophilidae > Himalopsyche > Himalopsyche anomala. Next base: position 27,701,574 of record CM062829.1, read on the forward strand.
CAGAACGACTGATACGAGCCACCTTTCGGACGACTGATAGCTCGGTAACTGTCCTCCAGTGCTATGCCCCCACCGAGGATGCCGACACACATGCAAAAGAAAATTTTTATAACTCTCTCCATGCGGCAATCTCCACAATCCCTCACAGAGACCGCATAATCGTAATGGGGGATCTCAATGCGAGAGTGGGAGTTGATCCATTGCTTGGCCCCGCAGTGATGGGAAGGCATGGCCTCGGTGTAGCCAACGACAACGGTGAGAGACTCATCGAGCTCGCCACTATGAATGAGCTTACCGTTGGTGGTACAATATTCCCCCACAGAGACATCCACAAATATACGTGGACCTCTCCTGACGGTTGCACAAAGGCACAAATTGACCACTTTCTCTACAGCACGTCTCACCGAAAGGAACTTCTCGACGTCCGAACCTACAGGGGTGCCGATATATACAGCGATCATGAGCTGCTGGTCGGTAAAGTCCGTCTCAGACTCAGACGCCCAGTAAGGCATCCAACACAAAAGAGAATCGACATCGAGAGGCTACAATCTCCTCGAATTCGGCTAGACTTTGACGTCGCTGTGAGAAAGAACATCGTCGACTGTGCTAATGACCGGCAAAGTCCACGCCGCGACCCCATTGAATTAGAATGGTCCAGCATAAAGAATGCAGTCGCGTCAGCCGCACATGGGGTGCTTGGAGTCAGAAAAAGTACCCAGCCAAAGTGGATGTCTGACAATACGTGGAAAAATATTGAAGAGAGAGCCCGGCGTAAAGCACTGAGGGACAGTGAAACAAACCCAAATCGAGTCGAGGAACGTCGGAATAACTATCAACTCCAGGATAAGGTAGTCAAAAAGTCTGTGCGACTCGATAAACGCCGATTCCTGGACAAGAAAATTGAAGCAGCAGAGGCGGCATCACGTAGGAATGACACAAGGAGACTTTACAAAATTACACGTGAAATTTGCGGCAGACGGATACCAACCGCGGGGCCTATCCGTAGTCCCAGCGGAAAAATAGAATCGAACGTAGAGCGTGTCAAAAAGATCTGGAGAGATCATTTCTGCGGGGTGCTTAACCGCCCCCCTCCCTCGGACCCATTTGATATACCCAATGAAGCCACAATTACGGAAATTCCTCGAGCGTTAAACATTCCTGACTATGCGCCGACACATGCTGAGATTTCCTCGGCTGTGCGGCGCTTAAAAAACGGGAAGGCGCCAGGCATGGATGGTATACATCCAGAGCTCCTAAAGTACGGCCTGGAGGCGCTTATGCACCCCCTGCACCAGCTCCTTAGTATGGTGTGGGCGCAAGAGCGCTGTCCGAGGGACTGGGTTAATGGCGAGGTAGTCACAATCCACAAAAAAGGTGACCCACTGTGCTGTGACAATTACCGTGGCATAACGCTGCTCAGCGTGCCTGGCAAGGTTCTGGCACATATAGTATTGGCGAGAATAAGGATTCCAATTATGAATATCCTCAGGGAAAATCAGGCCGGGTTCTTACCTGGCCGATCCTGCGCGGACCAAATACACAATCTTAGGTGCCTTCTTCAGCAAAGCAACGAATACAACAGCTCGCTGGCATGTTGCTTTGTAGACTACGAGAAGGCCTTTGATAGTCCGCACCGGTCCTCTATATGGAACATATTAAAATTGTACGGAATCCCAACCAAGATTGTTGCCATCATCAAATGCTTGCACGAGGGGAGCGAATGCTGCATAAGAATCGGTGATATAACCACTGAATGGTTTGGGGTCTCAACCGGGGTCAGACAGGGCTGCGTCTTAGCTCCGTTCCTGTTCATTATAATCTTCGACTTCATTCTGAGGAAGTCAATTCCACCTGACCGAGGTGTGACCGTTGCCCCCAATCTAAAGCTATGCGACCTCGAGTATGCAGACGACGCTGTTATATTTGACAAATCTGTCGAGGGTATTCAAGATACAATGGATAAACTGCAGAGCAACTCGTATCGCATCGGTCTTAAAATCAATGCGAGTAAAACCAATGTACTCTGCAACAGTGCCTGTCCGGACCCACACTACCCTTTGACGAGCGCCGGTCAAAACATCGAAAGAGTCGACGGTTTCAGGTACTTGGGGGTACACATCACGGGGGATGGCAATCCGTGTAAAGAGCTCGCGATCCGATTAGGGATAGCTGGAGCAACCTTTAACTCAATGCGGAAAGTCTGGGATTCACGGCTGTACTCGGTCAGAACCAAGTGCCTCCTGTTCAACGCATGTATCTTGACAGTGCTGCTTTACGGTTGCGAATCATGGCACCTTACGAAAGCGCAGAGTAACCGTATACTGTGTTTCGAAAACAGATGCCTGCGGCGAATGCTTGGAGTGAAATGGTCTGACTTTGTCAGGAATACGGAGATTAGAGAGCGGACTAACCAGCCTCTAATTACGTCCAAAATAAAGAAGCGGCGGTGGTCCTGGCTTGGACACGTGTTAAGGATGCCTCAAGAGAGCCTGAACCCTGCCTGTCTGTTCTTCCAACCGGATGGGTACCGGCGTCGTGGAAGGCCACTGATGACCATTCTCAGGATGTACTCAGCGGAGTTGCGGGACGCTGGGATGACCTGGGAGGAAGCAAGGAGACTGGCTGGAGATAGAGAGTCATGGAGGAACTTCGTGGTGACCATATGCTCCGCATAGGGAGCGGATATGGAAAAAAAAAAAAAAAAAAAAATTGTAATGCATGTATCTCATTCTTACTAAAATACCACTTCACCTCTCAGTGGCACTTATATATTTAAATATTTATTAGAATTACAACCAGAAGTAAAGGTTATCAAATAAAGATTATTTTACTATACTAATCTGCAGACAAAACAATATGAACAAACTCATTTTTAAAATCAATACAGCAAAATGTCAAGCTATATAAAGCTACACGAATATCCGGCGTATTGTTTGAACTGCGAGACAAAATAAATGTTTGTATAAAATTCATTATTCAAAAACACACAAAAGAGACACTCTATACAGAATGACAAAAAGAATCTAAATAAAGCAGGTATTATGAAAATTTTACAATATCTGTAGTATTATTGTTGCCATTTAGATTTTAATTGCATATCCATTTATGTATATTAAGTATTTTTAAGCTAATTTAAGAAAAAAATATTTGACATAACATTGTCATACTCGAAAATAACAGCATTTTAAGGAAATTAAAAATTTTGCTGTGCCAGTGCCGTAGTCAAGTGGCTCAGCTCTCGGGCTCTTGCCTTTTTGGCTACATGGTAAAGGGTTTGAATCTCTAATCTTTTATTTCTAATTGTATTGAAGCCACGTCTTATATATTTTTTCATTCTTCCCCGCTTCTACCGACCAACTTCAAGAAGGGATCATAGCGAAAAGATAACCACTTTTTCTCTCATGGTAACCTATAGGTTCAATATAAAAGAATAAATGATTAATTATTTATTGATCTTCTCTGAAAAGTGAATAGGACCCCTTTAAAATAATAAATTTGGAAACCATATTCTGATCATTAGGAGCAGACATGATTTAAAAATAATTGAAATCTGGCAAGCAATCATTCTCTTCGATTGGACCAACACTCATCATGAGATATGAGACATGAGAGAAATTAAGTGTTCAAATCCTTAATCGGAACTTTTAAAATTTAAATATTTGTGTTTGCAAGTATTTTTTAATAAGAGATCATTTTTTATTACCATGTTCGCTTCCAATGTAAAGCAAATATATTCCAAATGGGGTTTACCCCAACAGAAGTTGTTCAATAAATAAATATTTGATAATTTTTCGTGTATTTCTTGATAGGTTATCAATATACAGGCTCTTGAGCTTTATTGACTCACTGCAAGGAAAAAATTGAATTCTCAAATGTACATTTCCATATAAGTATCCAAAGGCACATTGGTACTTTCACCCTCCCACACTGATCATTAAAACAAGGACCATAGAGAGTAACGTTCCCTCTAATTTTTCTATTGTATGTGCAGACCATTAGCTTCTGTGAGTAGTAAATTTTCAGCAAAATAAAAAATGTGCGCAAATTTAAAATTTTTGTGAAACAAACTTATTTTTACAATATTTCTATGTGCAGCCTTGTGCGAGGATTTTATCTATATCTGTGAGGAAAAGCTAATACGGCAGGAAGCAAAGACATTTCCATCCATCCATGCCACCCTCTCCTTCATGCCAAACATAGCACATGACCATATTATTTGCCAACATTTTTGTATTAGATTAAATTAAAGCATGAAATAAAATATATTTTGGGATACGAGTCAATAAAATATGCGTATATTGACATTCTGAATTCATTACATCAAAAAAACTCAAGAATGACAAAAATTAAGATACATGTTTGTAGTAAATTAACATTGATATTTTTACTTACCAAACAAAAAATAGAATACCGAATGTTTTGCATCGCTAATTATAGTGGAGTTGAAAAAGTAATCATGTGTAAATAGTGTGGCTTTGAGTTTACATTATTGTTATACATAACTCGTGGTTAGATGATTGCGTTGAAAGAATAGATTGATTGCAGAAACACCAGTAAAAATATCTTCGGCCTAATTAGCATTTGTATTTAATTAAACTTTTCACCGAGACAATAAATATAATTTGACTTAATTATATACACTGACCAGATATCTAAATGCTATAAACATATTGCCTACCGCATTGACCTGGCGGCTTACACTCTACACTGACACGCTGCTAGTCACGTTGCCAATGCACTACTGTAAATTTCACCATTATCAGTTCAACTGTGCAGAAGGAAAATGAATCTGGATGAAATTGCTTTTTCTTTACACTTGATTTGAGTGGCCGAGCTAGACAAACTATTACAAAAAAAAAATGGTTACATTACCCTGGGACTAGAGATTCGGGAGAATCAGGACAGAATTATTTTTCTTAATCTTTCCTGTATCTCTGTCCTCCTATGTTTAATTAAGCCTTCTAAATATGAAGATACGGATATTCTCTAAGATCCAGTCCTAGTTAAAATACTCCGTTGATAAATATGCTCCATATTGGAAGTAAGTGGACATGGATAATGATGTAAGATTCTTTTTGCAGAACAAACATGACTATAATATATAGTATCATAGAAAGGGATTAACACTACAGACAATGGAATGTAAGGAAACTTTCATTCAGGTAGTTCAAGGTCCATCATACATGCATCCATTGCAGGACAGGTGCATAGAACGTCGTGCCATTTAGTCATGGCAAACATAATAATTTTATTTATCAACATCAAATTTCAATAAGATTAAAATCGTATACTTTTAATCATACTCAAACATATTATGCTAGATGTAAAGCTTTATAACATATTATAATACCAGTCAACATATTGTAGCCAAGTGGTTGACATTGTTGACTTCGGTTCACAAGTCCGAATTCGATTATTCAATTGATTTATGGATGTATGTGTTGTCGAAATCCCTCCCACACCCACCCAATCTTAAAAATTTACTGAGAAAAATAAACTAACCACTATTTTATCCTAGCCCCATCCATCTATCGTTACACTTTCTGAAAAAGAGGGGTTGAGTGGCTGTGGTAACTAGCAGTTCTCGTAGAACAACTTCCCTTCAGATAAACTTCATTAGGCTACACATTTTGAGGGGTACATTTTTGAAATACAAACAAAACTTTAAACACATCAGCTGTTTGGGAGTAAAATATCAATTGATAATATTGTGAAGTGAGGATTGAAGGTTGTAGAGACCTAAATAAAAGTATAAATTTATGCATAGAAATAATGAGAATGTGGAAATCCTTACATCGTCTGACTCAGACAAGTCAACGTTTCCATTGGCGTCGTCATCCAGCTGACTGTGGAGAAGCTGGATGGCTTCAAGACCTTGTCGGTCTTGGTCCGTCAGGGTACTGGCTAAGCACGTCAAGTTTTCACCGCACGCTGAGCTGGAGCCTCCGCCTAGAAAATAAATAAAGCAAAATGTAAAAACTGCAAACAATTTCATGGGCAATTAAAAAAAAATCCATTTTCTTGCTTACTTCTTTCAATAATTTATTAAGTAATTACTGGTCATTCAATTTATAAACTATTGCCATTTATTCACTTGATGAATGAATATTAAATAGTTGAAAAACTCACTTGCTCACCCATAATTAATCGAAGTAAATTTCATTCATTCAAAATAAATAATGTTTAAGAACCTCTTAACATTTCCAAAGCAGTGAGTAGATAATAAAGAAAGGTAAGAAGATTACAAAATATTCCTAAATAAAATATTATGACCGATGTTCATTATACTATAACAGATGTTGGTTTACAATAATAGCCATAAAATAAATTACTGACTAGCTTACTATTTGTTCAAAGAGATGTCAGTGAAATCAATCTAAAGATAACATTATGTGTGATAAAAAGCAATATAAATATTTATATTACAATATTTTCACTAAGGGAAATAAGTTTACATGAGGTTTGAATTACCCAGTGTCATAGTAAAAAGAAAAAATCATAAATCAAGATCAAAGGTTTTGACATGTATTTTTTAAGAATATATATGTTTTCAATCAATACATAATATTGACAGTTCCATTTATTTGTTTTACACAAATAAACATTACAAAAAAGTATAGACAAGAATAACTGCATACTTTGTATTTGTTTTAGGTTTAAGTATGTGTTTTAAATCAAGATGTAATTTGAAAAAAGTTTTCATTTATTTGTTTTACAAAAACATATTTATGTTTTTAACAAATAATACATATTTTATTGGGGTAAGTAGATACCATGCCTATTACTATTAAACTTAAATGATATTTGTATTGGCATCAATGCAAATATTATATTGAATATTGTTTTAAAATATAGTTCCCGTCATCATACTGGGAAACATTTGTCAAAATTCAAACAGTTCACAATAATAAATAAGATGTGAAGATGAGCATATTGTAGAAAATCGATAGTTATTAAAACAATCCGGGGTTCTTTTGAGACTTATCAGGGAAATATCGTCTTTTTCATGGTGGCTTTATTATACTTGATATTTTTAAGGGTTAATAAATGGTATTTTCAGCCTAGGCCGCACTTGCCCTGTAAAAGCACAGCAGGGAGCATGTGCACTATGGCGGCAATCGGCAAACTTTTTGGGCTCACAGACCACTAAATTCACAATTTTAATCCAGCAGACCACTAACTGGACTTTTGTGTTAGATATTATATATTGAAATAAAAGTGATCAAATGCGTCTAGAAATGCATAAAATAAAACTATTAATTATAATTCAATTATAAAAGCTTTATTAATTTTTAATGTGGTGGATGTTCCTGGATATTTGAAAAGGTAATATTTATATTTGGCTCCAATGATGTAACTGCAAGACGGAGAACTGAATGTATTTCAAGCCGAGATCGATACCATGTTTTGATTACTGTGACAGATGAAAAGGCCTTTTCGCATAAATATGTTGTGGAGAATTGAATTAGAATTTTCATTAGAAAGATTAGAAAATTAAAATAATGTCAGATTTCTCTGCGGACCACACTTTGCCGACCGCTGTACTATGGTACACATGGCAAAAAATTTGGATGCAAAGCTAAACTTTCACAAAAATATGAATTTTGGAAAAATCATCTTTCTATGCGACTCCATCAAAGTCACAGTTATTGTCATCTACCAGATCGAACAAGTTAACTTAGTAGGAAAAACAGAGTCCTTTAGCAAGCAGTGCTACTTGGTCAGAAGATTCCTAGCCTTACAATTTTGGGGAAAACGGTAACAATAGATGGCTTTCAATTATACTGAATTCTCTAAAAAAAAGTATGCTGTAACAATGTAAGGGTGGACAGAAAGCTTAATATATAATATAGATATATTTTAATTCATCAGACTTCTTTCTTATATTTGTAAAATGAAAACTAGTAAAGATTTTTTACTTTTGATAAATGTGTTATAAAGCTGAAAGTCATATTGATAGGCAACTGTTCCAATGATTCCGTAGTCATAAAAGTAAATATGTGTTCATTACTACTATGCGCTAGCCCATTTTTATTGGTGAGAGCGTACTTTAAAAAATATCAAAAAATATTGGAGGAAAGATCATGGTCGATACACATGATTTAAAAATTTTCAACATATTATAATAAATATTTTAGGTGCCCATTTACCTCAACTTGGGGTTTTTGGTATGCAATTACCCCACCTTACCAAAGTGTTTTGTTTAAAAATGATGACAAATATGACAAGATTAAAATAGAAAAATCAATCGTCATGAATCGAATATAACAGCAACGTTTTCTAGTCTTTTAAAAGTTCTTGTAACCAATTTTCACTGAATTTTGGATTTAAGAACCATAAATCAATTCATAATAGAAAATTAATTATACTAATTTGCTATTACAATCAAAATGTTTACAAAAATAAAAACCTATACGAAATTATTCAATGCTACAGTATAAAATAATAATGGACTTTAAATATATTCAACAATTAATATTGAATAACAAACTAAATACAATATTTTCTTTCAAGGAATAAAAATCTTATCTGTACTTATTCCACTTTTATTTCATATGATCAGAACCGGTTTCGCTCATGACAAGCATTATCAATAATCAGCTGATAATGATAATTATGAGCGAAACCGATTTTGATCATAATAAAAAGTGGAATTAGTACACATGGCTTTTTTATACTTTGAATATAATGCCTTTCCAACAAGTATTGAAAGTGAACACCTTAAAAGTGAATATTTTTTTTATTATATGTAATAATGCTCATTGCCTGACAAGTAAAAAGTTTGAAACCATTTAAGAATTTGGGAGCATTTCAACGTGCTGGTATTTAGAACCATATTCAGAAGAAATAATGTCCATATATCTTAAAATAATTGATAAAGGAACATGATGCCAAAATAAAAATAAAATGGTTGTACATGGGATAAACAATGTTTTTTCTGCATTTGTGTAAAATTTCTACCTACAAATCCATCCATCAAAATGTATGGATTAAAAATATGTAAATTAATGACACTTATTAGAGGAAGCAACTAAATAATTATGCAACATTTTATTATATCACATACCATACAATTTCAATATATCAAAGTCAGTGAATGCTTATAAATATAATTTCCTATCGAAACTAATGGCCTTATTATATTCCACCATTACAGTATTTAAATTAGAGAAATATAAATCCTTACAAATTTAATAACTCTCATAAACCTAAGCTAAAATTTCATACTCAGTGTTGTTTAATTGGATAGATTCAAATATGCCATGTAGAGGTCTGCACGGGCCAAAATTTTACAAAACTACCCGGTCCAAGCCCGAAAAACTCACGCCCGACCCGACCCAAGCCCGAGTCTAATACCGCACTTGTTACCCGAACCCGACTCGAAGCCCGAAACTCCTTATTTTAGCTAGCTGAGGAATTTGAAATCCTCGATTTGCTATACTTTTTCCCGATTATCTCCGAAAGTCCTTTTTTTTTTTTTAGCCCACTGACAAATTTGAAATCCTCGATTGACTATACTTTTTCCCAGATTATCTCCGAAAGTCCTTTTTTATTTTTATTTTTAGCTCACCGAGGAATTTGAAATCCTCGATTTGCTATATTTTTCCCCAGATTACATCCCAAATTCCAAAGCCCTACCCGGCCCGAGCCCGAATCTCAATTGCGCTTACCCGCCCGAGCCCGGCCCATGGGCCGGGTCGGGTAAGAGCCCGCGGGCCAGGCCCGGGCCCGTGCAGACCTCTAATGCCATGTCATCATATTCGCTTACTGTGTGGCCAGTTTGTATGAGTGTAAGTGATGCACCTCAGAGATTTGCAATGAGTGCCTACAATGCTACATTTCAAATCCACTTTTAAAAACGTGACTTAGGCACATTTTTACCCTTAACTAAAATGGGGAGCTATAAAGATTATAGAAGGGAATATAGTGAAGTATGTTATTATGAACTGTAATTCTAGTACTGACAGAATACATAAAATAAACAGAACCTAAGGCAATTGTCATAAACAGATATAAGAACTTATTTATTTAGAAATATATGAAAAAAAAGTATGTGTAGCATAATTATCAAAACTGCCATAAGAAACGGGTCATATTTCTTTTCTAGCATTACATGTAAGGGTTGACAATATTAGTAACTCATCGATTGAACTGAAAATTGCATGTAATTATATACTGTAAAAGTATTTAACTAATTCATAGAAACAACATAACAATCTCTTAACATTAATAACATTTAAGCCGCTATTATCCAGACTGGTAATACATATACAGTGGTCGAGCGTTAAAGTATGATTTGTTTACCAATGTAGATAATGTTCAACAAAACACATAAGATTCTCGCTCAACATTTCAAACATTAAAAATCATGATTTTTTAGCCTTTTGATAAGTTTGAACAGTAAGATATTTTTTCCTGTAAATAAAAGGATTCCAGTAATATTCCTAGCACAATTATTTTTCAATCAACTTCATTAAATCACACTTGTCTATTGTTACTTGAATAATGTCAACTGTCAATTCGTGAAGGCCATTTTTAGTTTATAATCAAGATACGGATGTGGTCAGTATATAGGTTTAAGAAATAAATTGAAAACAATTGATACAATTAACTTTTGAATGCAGATTTTTGTCTGTTTTTAAATGTTTGGGTCAGCCAGGATTTACCCCTCAGTCTTCCCTTGCAAATAGGAATCTACTGAACAAATCAAAATGAGAGGCTAGCTTTGATGCGTAACAAAACTATGTTAAAAAAAACCCACGTTAAATACAGTGTTACTAATTAATTGCTGATCACCTTATGTTATATTCGCGATTTACTTGAATTTATGTTATAAATGGGTGTTATTGTAAAACAATAAAGTAAGACAAAATCATTTTTATGCGATGAAAGTCTACAGATAAATTATTATTATCGGAGAAGTATAATTACGGGGTTCACGCAATACATTCTATAACACTTCAAATGATTAGATTACCCATGACAGAGACTCACTTCACATTGATTAAAAGTATAGGTTATTAACATACTCTGCTCGACATCATTTCAAGGTACCTCTCATATGTGACATATTTTCAAAGTTGGTGCAATATGTTATTGTGTGATCATCGGCCATGACTTTGGTCGATGACATTATGATGTAAATAAAATATTGTTAGGATGCTTATAATTGCAGAAATATGAAGTAGGTTACAAGTTATTGATAAGCTGATATTATATAAAATAATGATATACATAATCATAACCGATCACATTCATATTTATAGTGGTGAATACAGAAGTGAAAATATTTTCACCATGAAATTTTCTAGAAGTTCAATGTATTTAATTATTGTGCTAAATTTTTACAATCTTTATACACTAAATAATGTCTTATGTTGTTCAAATGATAAATTAAATGGATCCTTGATTTTTTAACTGTGTAAGATAAACAAATTTTCCTTTTATTAAATACATAAATTTATCACTTTTAAGGTGTTCACTGTCAATACTAGCAGTGTTAGCGCGAGGCTATTTGGCGCCCTGGGCAAAATTTATTAGTGTGCTTACCTTTTTAACGAATTGTCCCATTTTTTCGAAATAATTTAAAAAAAAACAATTCGGAAACATTAGAAATACGGTCAATAAAAAACAAAGAGATCCAAAACATGTACATTCATACAAATATTTTAAAAATGATAAGAAAGTCTCAGGTTTGCAAGGGTTGCATATTATTTTTGTTTGAGAATAGCTAACGATACATAATTACAACGAACAGATACAAACTTAAAAATAAAATAAAACGTATTATATAATATTATTACGGTAAGAAAATTAATTTTAATACTGCATTTTTGCACCCCTTTATGGTTTGCGCGCTAGGTGGTAGCCTATTTTGCCTGTATGGTGGCACTGGCCCTGAAAACTAGGCTTACATTTATGTATTCAAAAATTAAAACACTCTTCCGGTTTCTGTATTTTCAACTGCTCGTGATGAGCGAGGTACTGATGTTATTTAATAAATGTGGAATTAGTTTAAAGGAGTGTTTTTGATTAAGCCATCTTATTTATCAAAAGTTTTAAACAGAAGAGATTTTTTTGTTGCAAACATTAATTGTGGGGTTATAATGCAAAACAAACTATTTCCAAAACTCAAACTTTTCAGTAAGGTCAAATACTATAACGAATAACACAAACAAAATAACATTTGCATAAAAATATGATTTCCAATTTGAAAATGATAGTCTTGTAGACATTTTATATTAAAACTAATATCAGTCGATTCCTTAGGCTTGAATTACCTTATCTGCATACCTAACTCAATATCACTCATTTTGGAAATACACCCATCCCTCGCTTAACACGATACTCGCTTAACACGGTTTCGCTTTAACACGGATTTGGTTTCAGTGGAAAAAAAATGTTTTTCGACGTTTTGTAGACGTGTACACAAATATTCGAGTTGAATTTTTACCACCAAATAGGACATCTCTGATTCAATCAGGGGATCATTTATACATTTAAGGCAAATTATATTAAACGTGCGTTTAAAAAAATATTTGACGATATGGAGGAAGATAATTCTCTTACAATTAGCCAGGTTTGGAAAAAATTAATATCCGAGATTGTTTGAATATAATCGCATCGACAATAACCGACATTAAAAAATCTACATTAAATGCATGTTGGAAAGCAATCTGCCCTAGCATAGTTTCGAGTAATAATGATATTGAATCAAGAGAATCTATAAACATGGAAATTATTAATATCGCACGTTCAATAGGTGAGGGATTGGAAGATTTAGTGATCAACGAAATCAATGAATTGCTTGAAAAACAAGAGTTAAATGAAGAAGAATTAATTGATATGACTACAAGTGTTCCTCCTGAAATCAGAAGCGATACCGAAAGTTCTGGTCCAATTTCAACGATTACTGCTAAAACAATAAAAGATGGGTTGCAAATGGTTAGAAATATAGAAATGCATTTCCTAAATAATAATCCAGATATGGATCGAGCTTTGAAATTAAACAATGCGTTGCCAGATATGAAGAGATTTACAAGAATATCAAAAAAGATGAAGATCACGAATTACCGATTTTTTTTAACGACGACACGGAACATAACAGAAAATGTAATTGAAAGTAGTAGTGATGATGACATTCAGCCAATAAAAAGAAAGAAAATTCCTATATTTATATCTTCTAGTGATAGTGACATTGAATAATATATTTAATCCGTGTTCATAATATTTCAATAAATTTTGAGAAGTTCTACATACCTATGTTTTTCTTAATATTTCTACACAAAGAACCTATCCTCTCTTTTTCATACATTTGTTAGTCTCGCTTAACACGGTTTCGCTTAACACGGTAGTCTAGCAGAACCTATCTTCCGTGTTAAGCGAGGGATGGGTGTAGTATGTTTTGCATTATAACCCCACAATTGATGAATCAAGAATTTATTATTGAGTTACAGCAAATGCACAGGTATGTGGAACTGAATACTTTTCCATCTATACTTAAGTATAATGGATGTTTACCAAGTAGATGTTAATTCAATTAATATTTACAGGATATTATTGAACTAAACTGAAGGTCTGCAACAACAGGAATGGATAGATATGTTATTTGAAACATATCACATGATTTGGTATTCATAACAAGACAATATTTTATATTCAAGGGTAAAGTAAACAATTTTCTTTCCATTCATACTAATATAAAGCGGCGACAGTATATAACTCACACGTTGACTGCCATGTCCCAATAGTAATGACGTTATGCAAATTGATTAATACAGGTCACATGCCTATAGTGCAATAAAACAAATATAAAATACGAATAAAAAATAAACATGAAATATAAATATATGGATTGACTTTTGATTTATTTGTCATGATGTTTTGAAGTTAATTTTGTCAGAACTCATTCGGTGGTCAACATCCTTGCCAATTGAACAATGTTTCCTATTTATCACAATATTTTAATCAGTTATTACATTGCAGAAACGTTAAATATTTGGATATACATATTAATTTCATGTGTCTATAAATCAGTGGCGTAGTAAGGGGTCCTGTCACCCGGGACGCTCCTTCAATTTGCCGCCCCCAATATTTTCTCCATTTCTTTTAAGTTGCTTCTTCTTTTTTAAACTACAAACTAGTTAGCTATAAGTGATAAATATTAGTCATTGTTCTATTTTATTGAGCTTGGAGAAAAAAATGCAAAATTATTACCATTATTATTTTTAAAGTATTTATTTACAAATCAGTAAATGACAACTTTTAGTCAGTTAATTCATTACCAATCATCACACTAAATAATCTACATTACCTACTAAATCCATTAGTTTACAAGAAAATAAATAATATTAATTGAAAACATATCTTTGATAGTACAGGGGTTGCTGTTTATTTTGCTATATCTGATTCCCATATGGGAATTATTTTTTCTGTTGGTAACTTTATTAATTAATTATATTGTGAAGAGATTGAATATTACTTACATAAACTAAAAAAATATTGAAGGATGACAAACAAAATAAAGAATCTTTAAACAAATTGAACAAATTCCATTTTCCACTGACCAGCAATCATAAAATGAACTTATATTTCATTCAACCTCAGTCAACTTAATTGAACATGTAGGTATAATCAATATCAAACATTTTATTATTACCATAGACGTTTTTTAAATATAAAAACTATTTCATGACATTGACACAAAAAGTTTTCAAAGTTACCACTAATTATGTAGCACGTATGTACCTGCCTTGATAGATAACACCTAATACCTATGGTAAAACTTCAACTGTCAAATAAAATTGAATGTGCGACCAGTAAGTAGTTAGTTAAACCATGGATTGGACACGAAACTTATAAAAACAACACAATAAAATATGGCGGCTCAATAGCCCATACGGATTAATGATAAATCTATAATTCCATGCGATTTATAATTTGAGCTCTTAAAAAGTATTCCATCATACACTGAGTCATCAATAAGGCATTGAAATAAAAACGAATGGCAAACTCGGTTAAGACTTGCGAAATTGAAAAAATTGCACAACAGGCGAAATATTAAAAACCTTATGACAGGTTATCATTTCGGCCACCTATTTTTTTAACAAGTATTAGTTAAAGGTGATAAGTCACAAGGGCATTTTAGATTTATTTATAAGTTCACATTATGCAAGAAAAAACAGTGGATATCCGCGATACTAGAGATCGCAGCGGTATCTTGACAGCTGCTGTCATAGGTCGATGAGATACAAAATAATGAAAACACCAGGGCATTATGAAACAAATCGCTGAATTTTGACAATAAATTGAAGCCAAAATTTAAGAATAATGTCTCATTTTTATGAATACCTTCAATCGGTGGCATCGGTAAAAAACAGTAATACGAATATTGTGTGGATTTATTATTTTTGATTAGTCCTGACTAGTACAGTTTGGTAACTTACTGTTTTCGTGTAACGCCGCGTGAGACACAGCATCGCGGACCAAGGAGTAGGAAGAAGTCATGTGGGCACTTAGCACTGGGGTTGAGGACCATTGCACCTTTCTCGTCCCTTCGCGGCTATCCTCGACCTTGGTCACTTCACTGTCACATTTATAGATATGTATCACAAGAAGACACCAATATAAAAAACCTTTTATACGCATTGTATATAATACACTCTAATCTCGTAGAACTAAAATACACAACACAGGGCTAACAAAACTAAAACACATAATTTGATATTTTTTTATTCAATGCCGCATCATAAACGACAAACGTCCGCGGATACTCGCGAGTAAATTTTATTGCGGCTAGGAAAATCTTACGTTCAAGGTTGTCAGACAATAATATTAGTACACATCCTACTTCGCTCGCCACTTACGCTAAAGTTGCCACTGAATCGATCTACAATTCCTTATATTGGACCATAAGAGACGTCCGGGCAACTGTCAAAGTTGAGCGACTAATACTAACACAAATAAGTGAAAACTATCCATCAAAAATCGCATAACTTTTTTATTTCACCGTGTGAAATATTTCATCGATGGTTAAATTCGACATTATTACTTCTTTTCAATAAAGTTTTCAATCAACGAAGAATTTTCCACTCCATAAAATATATGTTAAATAATCATTGGCATTACTACAATAAACGATTGATAATTGTTTCGGAAGATGGGAACAGTTTTTATCTCAAATATAAGGATATATAGATGATTATTCAATAATACATTCGTATAGAATAATATTTCATGCAGTGAGTCTTGGAATTAATATAACCAACACTTTTGTGGCAGGAGTAATGGTTCAAGCAGCATTGCTAATCAAACAAATAAGGCGAAATCTGGCCAATAATTTGTTTTCATCCTGTATGATGATGTGGGTGAGGTTGTCGCTTATCCTTTTCGTTTTCTGTGGATGTGATGAGAATAATTTTTGATTATAGTGACAATAGGAGGTGGTTCAATATTTTCAAATTTTCTTGATATATTTTTTTGGTATTTTTTCTCGAGAGAAAGCAAACTACAAACGATGTTTAAATTTTCTGTTTGACTACGCTGTAATGTCGTCATCTTCTTTTCTTTTACTTGTCCAGGTTCTGACACCAATAGCTATGGTATCAAAGGGCTTGAAGAGTAAGACTCTGACGCCTCATGAAATCTGTGTGTTATTTAGTGTAGTCCGATATTATAACGCTGACTCTAGAAGACTTCTCAAAAACAGTTTAGAAAATATTTTTTTCATCTATCGAATTAAGCACTAATGAAATTAATTCACGGATTTTCACCTGGGTTTTCAATTTAAATTAATCATTAAATATTATTTTTCAAGGAAACTAGGTTTTGGGTAACGGCCAAACACAAATGATTGTTTGAATTTTAGAAATTTAGAAAATTCCACCAAAATTCTACTGTGAGTGTACTTTTAATAAAGTGTGACCAACAATGTATTCAATTAAACAGATATCGTTTTATTAAGAAATCTTTTTAGATTTCAAATTTATTAACCTGGCAGCACCAGTACTGTCAGATGACTATTTTTTACCACTGCCGAGCAGTTTAGCGATATTCTGCCATCTACATATTTTATGTAAAAGTTTCAAATTCTGATAGTATAGGCAACTGTAAACCACAGGTCACATCAGTTGTGTTAGCAGTAAAAAAATTATTTTAATTAGCTAGTTTTCCACACAGGTACTTTCACTTGAACGATTTCTGTTCGAAGGCATTGGTTTTTTGTGATGTCTTTATTTCCCTCCCTATTTTTCAAAAACTAGGCGTAGCAAGAGCGATAAGTTAACCACTAGTCCCGTCCTAGCCTTATCCTTCTATCCCTACTACTCTCGTTGAAAAAAGAAAGGTTGAGCGAATGAGTAACAAACATTTTTTGTAGAAAAATTTCTGTTGAGATAATTCCATTAGGAGGACATATGCTCCACATTGGGAGTGGACATGGAAAAAAAAAACTTTCACAAAATGCTTGTGAAAGATAGTAAAGTATGCCACCAACCACAAATTTTGGAAGTGCTCGAGAAAACTATTTTGGAATCTTTCAGTGTCTCATTTTTTCCCCAGTCATCAATCTCAACATAAACGAATCCTGAGTCTCGAAAAACTAATAACTACAGGTATGGGGGCCACGGAAAATATGAGACTCAAAAAGGTTGAGAAGCACTGATGTAAGGGCGACATACACACAAGTGACCTGTACACTAGGGCGCAGTAGTACAGGATTAGATGGTGTGCGTCCAAGGCTGCCAGAAATCATGTCAATGCAAGTGCAGTCAAATATGAAAGGACCACATCTGGTAAATTACGCACACCATCATGTACAAGTCAAACCTCTTTACACTATACGTGTTATCATGTTAATAGCATGCGCTGGTGCATAGCCCTATATATTTAATAAAGGTGGTTATTTATGGCTGCTGTAATCGCCGCGCATGTCTGAAAATATAATGTAAATTGTATATTATCTATGAATGTAATCTAAAAATTTACTTATTGAATAAATGAATTTCCTTAACGGTGTAAGGGGGGAATGAAGAAAAAAAATTGGAAACCCCTGGGTTAGAGGAAATATTTTTCAGTATCATTATTTTACTAAATAAAGATTTTTTGGTTTCACCCTATATTGCTTAACTTGATGACTGCCACCAGTGGCAGTTCTAGCATAAGAGCAAAGAGTGCATTGCAGTCCCATCTTCAAATCGATATTTATACCAATCACTTATTTTAAGTTCCTTGTGTGTTATTCATAAAAAGATATTTCAAGAAAAAATAATTGATTAAGACGCATAGCAAACATATCCCGCGCCAATACTATAAAGGTGCCTGCCATAGTCTATGATACTAGAGGGTGCAAATACTGCAAATGCATGTCTTGCTCCAAGCTCGCTAAGTAAAAGTCTCGTGACTCGCACGTCGCTATGAAATATTTGTACTGAAATCAGACCGACTTGGAGACTTGCATCCGTGTGAAATTCAATGCGAGCGAATGCGCACGCTATATAGCTGGGAAAGTATGATAGACCTTCGACTAAAATGCAAACCAACTAATTTATCACCTTTGACTTATTCAACATGATTCTTTAAAATTTCACGTTCTATAGTAATATTATATATCTACCATTATTGTTAACTTTTTGATTAATGAATTTAACTTTATGAATACAAAATTGAATATTTGCGGCCTAAAGATTTTTCGCGGTCAACATAGGTATTCCACCATGTTCACCGGTGCACCTGCGTCAGTTTTATAATTTACACTTATCTGGTATTTAATATTTATATTGTTCAATAATGATTTCTTCTTCTTTCTTCTTTGGCCATGTTCGCTCCCTATGTGGAGCATATGGCCGCCACGCGGCACCTCCATGTCTCCCTGTCTCCTGCCAATTGCTTTGCTTCCTCCCATGACATGCCAACATCCCTCAGTTCCGCCGAGTACATCCTATGGATAGTACCCGACGGACGTCCGGGACGCCGGAATCCCACCGGTCGAAAGAAAAGGCAGGCAGGATTGAGGCTTTCCGGAGGCATCCGCAGCACGTGACCCAGCCAGTTCCAACGTCTCTCCATAACCACTGACGTGACAGGACGCTGTCTTGTACGCTCCCTTATCTCTGAATTCCTCACAAAATCAAACCACCTCACCCCCATTATCCGACGCAAGCATCTGTTCTCGAAGCTCAGTATACGGTTTTTCTGAGTATTCGTCAGGTGCCATGGTTCGCAACCGTAAAGCAGTACCAGCAGAATGCAAGCGTTGAATAAGTGGCATTCGGTTTTAATCGAGTACAGCTGTGTGTCCCAGACAGTCCGCATTGAGTTGAATGTTGCTCCAGCCATTCCTAAATGAATGGCGAGCTCCTTTTTTGTACTACCGTCTTCGGGGATAAGTACGCCGATGTATCTGAAGCTGTCAACCCTCTCGATGATCTGTCCCGCGCTAGTAAGTGTCCTATCAGAGTCATGACAGGTTTGGTTACACATCACATTGGTCTTACTAGTGTTAATTTTCAGATCAATGCGGCCTGAGTTAGTTCCTAACCCATCAATTGTCTCCTGGATGCCCTTTATTGACTTATCGAATATGACAGCATCATCGGCATATTCAAGATGATTTCTACAAATAATTAAATTTACTCCATTGTGTTATACTATGCAATGCAATGTAATATGTATGTGGAATTATATTGAATCAAAGTAAAAATAATTAACGTTCCCTCTAATTTGTATTTCCTGTGTGCGGACCATCTCTTGCTTTGTGCAGTTTATTTTCAGCAAAAACAAAAATTTTGCGCAAGTTTAAAAGTAGGACGTTTGATAAATTCATTTGTTATTATTATATGCCGGTAAAAAACTCTAGGAATCCATGATGTTTATGAAAATTATAATATTATTCATACCCGATTGCTTGGTGCTTTATTACATTAGAGTTCAGCAAGTCAAGTCATTATTTGCATATTTTTTGATAGAAAAAAATGAACTTTACATCATACAATACGACAAAATCATCAAATTTAAGATTGAGTTCTTCTGAATGCCAATAAATCACTTTTTTTTCATTGAGACATTTTATTAAAATATGTTGTAAATAACATCTAATGTTTCTTCTTCTGCATAGTTTTTTTCAGACTTTTTGCCTTTGCTTTGACCTTTTCGACACTCGATTGCAAAAACTTTTCTCATTGCATTTATGCCCACCAAAAACTACTGCAAATTTTGGTAAATTCTGACTTTTGTCTTTTAACTGCGATTCAACACCCATGATGTTTTTTATATTTAATTATTTGTACAATGATTTACGTTTAAACTCTAAATGAATTTAGAAAATTATATCCCCTTATATCGTAAAGCAGTTAAAATACAATTTAGGAGAAAATCGTTTTGAAACAAAACGAGTACATGTCAGTCATGTCACTATTTTTTTAAAAATAATTTTGTCTTGTTTTCATCTTTACAAATGAAACCATTGTTCGAAAACTGTTTTAAATATTTAAGTTATAGAAATTTATTAATGAAGGGAGCTTTATGTGTTCTCGCAAATTAAAACACATAACAATTGTTGATCAATAATGAATGTGTAAATCAGAATTAAAAAATAAATAATGTATGTTCTTCCGCGTAAACGTCAAAACCAGGTTTCTATCCGGTTTCCGCCAAAAAATGATCCAAGCCAGTTTGAAAAGCTGCGCGCTGGAACTGTAATGCAAGACGGAAAAAAAACACCGGGTTGTTTGCCGTGAAAATTGGGTGGGAATAAACTCTTGGGAAAAATTCTAAAACATTATTTTATTAACAAACTGATGATTGTATATATATTTTTAGCATTCAGTAATACTTATTTAAAAAGCGCGACAAATTTTACTGATTCTATCCATAAATTAGAGGTTATATTATGAATGTTATAAAAAGATAGCTGTTATTAGTCTATGACAAAGACCTAGTCTATGAGTTTTTCAAGTGACATCAAGGTATACTTGAATCCAAAATCAACTACTATTTGGATACGGTTCTGTTTTCAAGATACTCGACGAAACACACATAATTATGTGTGCACATAGACTTGAGTTTATTGAAAAAACGACGCCAAATATCATTTTAGGAAATTATACCTTATATTCTGGGTTTTTTTGCCAATTTTCCCAAATTCCCAGAAACAACTTGTCTCTCAACAATCAATCTCTAACAGGATTTTAAAGATATAAAAATAGGACTAGGCAGTGGCGGATTATTCTATAAGCAAATGAGGCGCGCGCTTGGGGCCTCCGAATCTTAGGGGCCTCAATAATAGCTTATTTGATATAACCCATATACGCTTTGTTCAGATTTTATATATTGTACTTGGAATTTTCTAATTTTATGTTTTCCGAAAACAGGGCCTACAAATTGTATTGCACCTGGGGCCTCTCATGTGCTTAATCCGCCACTGGGACTAGGACAGGACAAGTATTAGCTTACCGCTCTTGCTACGTCAAACAAAATCACAGTAAACTGGTAGTATCTAATGAGAAAAAAGATTAACAAATATTTTTTAATTTATATATAAAACGATTATTTTTTCATAATATTGGACTTTTATTGGGAAAACATCTTACAATATAGTATAAAAATATACTTTTTATAAAAAACACTGAACACTCGTTTGAGGTATAATATATTGTTTTAATCATTTTAATTTTAATCAGTCGTGATCCGTGAATAAGAATGGTCTTTACATAATGAAATATGAATATTCACGAAATAATATTACTAATAATGTAATACATATTAAATATATAGTATAATATATATTACATATATAACCTAATTATTATAACCAAATTAATCTCTTAAATATTCACATATCATTATCAACATAATCGAAAAAAATATATTGATAAGTATAACTACTTTCTCAGACTAAGCTTTGTTGGCTTGGCGCCTTGTATCTTGCGAAGTAGAATCTGAAAGTTAAAATATAAATTATGGTTTACATAGTTCATTTGACAGATCATCGATGTAAGAATGGTTCTTTGAATATGCCTTCACGAAAATTCCTCAGACTCATAGACCAATACTGAAAAGTGAAAACTAATACACTGAAAAACTTGTAACGTCGGACTGAAAAAAAAACCATTTTATAGGTTAAATATTTATCACTTTTAGGGTGTTCACTGTCAATACTTGGTGGAAAGGCATTATATTAATAAAAACACAATAATCCTTTGTACTTCATTCCACTTTATTTAATATGTCAGGACCGGTTTCGCTCATTACGAGCATCGTCAACTGATGTTGTCATCAGTCATCAGTTGACGATGCTCGTAATGAGCGAAACCGGTCCTGACATATTAAATAAAGTGGAATGAAGTACAAAGGATTATTGTGTTTTTATTAAGTTAAATATTTAGCTCATTCGACAAACTAACATGAATGTTAAAAAAAAACGTTATC
Source organism: Himalopsyche anomala (assembly GCA_031772345.1). Classification (NCBI taxonomy): domain Eukaryota; kingdom Metazoa; phylum Arthropoda; class Insecta; order Trichoptera; family Rhyacophilidae; genus Himalopsyche; species Himalopsyche anomala. The sequence goes on from CM062829.1 coordinate 27,723,999, forward strand.
AATAGCTGGAGAATCCCATGTGACCGTGGTCACACTGATGGCAATAATTATGCTTCTTTGATGATAACCAGTATTTCTGTATTTATAAGCATAGTACAGCAAACAGTGCAGCGCCACTTTAAGCAATTGGGGGGCCCTGTTCTTCGGATTAGAAAAAATCATCACAAAATTTATTTGAGATTGGCCATACAAAAAAAATCTCTACGTCGTCTCTTTTGTAATCACAAAATATCTTCATATAAGTTATTTGGGAGGTCACAAACGATTATGTGATTCTTCCGCACAAGGATCTTCCGAACACAAATGCTCCCCACATAATACTCCGTACTCGTGCTCTCTTTGCAAACATACTCCCCACACCGAATATTTCGCAGAAAAAATTAAACAATACATTTTATATTGAATGTTCGGAATATTCTGTATCTGGAGTTTTCTATGTACGGAAGAATTCCTTCACTATTTTCACCATATTAGTGTCTCTTGTAAAATATAAACTTCAGTGAACTCTTCTTAGAAAGTCCTTGGATTATATGAAAATCTGGAAAAAATGTGCAGCGTGAAAACCTATAAATACAAATAAGACAAATATATAAATGGGGAAGTCTCACCATGTTGTCGTGTTGAATTCTCTCCTGAGCACGTTTTCTCGTTATCGTGGCGCTGGATGATCTAGATGGGACCTGGCTTGATGGCGCGACCGTTTTTTTTGGATTACGATTTTTCAAAATTTTCTTCAGCAAAATGTGGTTTTCTCTTTCTATTTCCTTGCTCCTGTCATTTGTAAAGGACATGTTTATCCGATGACTCTGCTTGCTTACAGATCCGCTGCAAACGTAATTAAATTCATAAAAATAAAGAATAGAAGAGAAAATATTGTCTTTTTTTTTAATGTAATATAAAAAAAATCTTGGTTAGATTTGGAAATTTCTCGTAAAATACATTTATTTCGAGTGCATACTAAAACATATCATGAGTGTTTTAATTTATGTAGCAGTATATTTTTACACAATAAAAGTATATTAAGTAACATTCGATTGATTTCATAATTATTGCAAATCATCCTACAAGAGTGATAAAAAAAATTAACACCACAAATCTCAGGTTAACCGAGACCCTTGTTAACATGTTGGCAGCCCACCGCTGTATTGAAATATGTGGATTCAATGCATTTTTATAAGTTGACTGGTTCGGTTTATAATCGTTGATACAATAGTCATAATATGATTCAAGTCACTATAGTTGTATGTTAAATAAAAGAAGATAAACTCTAGTTGAGTGGTCCTTTGCGTTCTGTTATTATTGATTATATGTAGGTATACAACTTGCGTAAATTCATTAAAAATGTATTACCGTAGGGACAATACAAACGACATACATTTTTTCTGTGTACATACGGCCGCGTACATTTTTTATTGCCCGACTTTCTATTGCATAGACGCAGCTTTTATATGAGCATACAAATTAAAGTTTTAGTTAGTTGACTATTGACGAATAAAATATACCCAAAGCTCATCTTAATTTAAGCAGTTTTGAATTAATAATATTATTACAAGCCTATTATAACGTATCATGAAATACGTCATAAGATATTGGTGAATAAGATTCATGATTTGAATTTAATGATGTTGAGCTGAAAAATTGATAACATTGTTACATTTATTATATAATATTATATTTAAATATTATCAAAATAATTATAAATGAGCAAGAAATGTCTACACTAGGGATTCCAACTCGGATATCCGGATATATCCGGCCCTTTTTAACTATTCGATATCCGGATATTTGGGGAAATATCCGGATAGTATTCGTTATAATTTTTAAAGAAATATTTTACAAAATCGACGAAAGATGATATGAATACTGGGGTATTTACAACCTGGGAGAAACCATTACTTAAGAGTAGTGTTTTTTATTACCTTCCCCAAACTCGGGTAGTATAACTATCTTATCTTGTTATCTTAATACCTACTTAAAAGTTCGACGAATCGGCTCGGACTCGAGGCAAAAAAAACCTTTAATGCCGAAATTTCATTCATTGAAGAAATGCCGCTGCAGTAATCTAATGCAGCTGCACATTTTCAATATTTTAATATGATAGTATTGTCTCTATCTAAGGCATTACATAAGTCGGAAAGGATTTAGTCAGGATCAGTTGATCAATTTTTGTTTGAAAAAAAGATTCAAAATTTGGAAGTTCATTAAGTGAAGAATTTTTACATGCGATTAAAAAGAGAATGAACGAACGCTGACATAAAATAATAATCACACTCGTGATATATCTACAAAGTGGAAATGTTCCCAGTTCTAATGAATATTTTCGATACTCAAATAAATATGAGGCCATTTCTTTAGCACAAAGTATTTTTAAGAGAATTCACCCAAATTTGTTATCTAGTGATGATGAAATATCCCAGGACTCTGATGTAGAAATAACACCTCTCTCTTTTTCGACTTGCCAATTGCAACATGAAATGCGTAATTTTATTTTATCTCTCGCGGAAACTGACGACAATTTGAATGACAATAAAAATAATCTGAAAAAAGATTTTAAAGATCAATTTTAAAAAAGGACGGAAAAGTTGGACGTGTTGTTTAAAACACTGATAACAATAAAACCAACATCAACAGCAACGGAACGAGTATTTTCAACAACAGGACAAATTAAAACTAAATTAAGATCAAATTTAAAATATGATACATTTAATGCTCTCTTATTTTTAAAAATATGAATTGTTAAAATCTGAATAAATGACATATTACAAATGAACTCGTTTTTAATGTATTATTTTAGTACAAAATTTATATATGTAGTAATGTTTCAAACTTACTGAAACTATCCGGATATCCGGATATATCCGGATAGTTTCAGTTTTACTATTCGATATCCGGATAGTTGATAATGACGAATAGTTGGAATCTCTAGTCTACACCTAAATTTGATTCAATCGCTTATTTATGAAGCATTTTCAGGATCAATTTACCGTCTACAAAACAATTCTTAATGACGATGCCGAATTCTTCTTCTTTCCGCGCTCAATCAAAGATTTTTCACCACACACAATTTTCTACTATATTTGATAGTAATTAATGATTAAAATTGAAGTCTTACTAAGCTTTTAAATAAATCGAAACATTTAGGTATAGCAAAATCATAATTGAAATTGTAGGTAAGTAAAGACGACAAAAAAACCGTTTTGTATTTTTAATCAAGTCCATCCTCAATGTGGAGCATATGAACTCTTAAAAGAGCTCAACAACATATTATTGCCTGCTTTTTTCGAATAGAGTAGAAGGATAGGACTAGGACAAGACTAGTTGGCTAACTGCTATGCCCCGTTTTTAAATCGGATTGTTGTGAGAGAATTTTGAGCATCGCGATGATTTTATGAAAATGTGCGCATTGGGATTTGAGCCCGCTAATGCAGCAAACGAAACCAATGACGTTGATCACTCAAATACGGATCCTTTGTTGACAACATTTTATTTGGCTACCATTGTATATTGTGCTTTATTTTGATTAATATTCATTGATTTCAAAAACAGTTCAAATGTATTTGGTGGCGAAACAGAATTTCCTTAACATAATATTGGGTTTCAAATTTCTCCGAGATGATTGTTTTTGACGTTGAAAGTGATTTTGAGGCGACCGGAGATTATTAGTTTTCAAAAAATAACCATAACTGTTACAAACACACATGACGCAGCACAGAGAATATCTAATAATACTTAATGGAATTACCTTTGTGATGACGAGCTACTCCTGGAAGATGATCTGTCAACAATGTGGCCATTTAAGCCATCTCTTTTTATCTGATTAAAATGATTAACCTGTTGGCTCTGCTGCCAACGTTGTGGAATTTTGTCTGCTTTTGATGTAATATTTGAATTAATTGAAGGGTCTTGATATTTATTGGGAGAATTAGGTTTCAAAACAGTTTGTTCTTTAATAGAAGTCGATTGAATTTTAGGTGTTCTTTTAATTTCTGCTTCTGTCTCTTCCAGATCATCTTCAAAATCATCGGAACTGTACTCGTCTTCAACACTATGTTGAGCATTTAAAAAAATATTATCTGTCTTTTTGTCAACATTTTCCTCATTTTCGATTGTTTTTATAGTCAAATCATTTTGACGAATCTCATTCACATCAAAATGATAATCTCCAGAATCATTCCCGTCGTTGTTTTCAACTTTGCATTTGAATTTGTTCGTTATATTTCCCATGTCTTCAAAATCTACTGCCAGAGAATCGATTTCATTGTTGTTTTCTTCTACCAATGTTGGTTTCTTCCGTACTCGATTGATGGCATTTCCATTTATGTTTGACTTTGATAGCAGTCCATCACCCAAATCACTTGTCTCGTGAATAATTACCTCGTTATACAACGACATAATAATAAGGATTCTGCATTACAAATAAAATGCAGACCTTTTAAATACGTTCGTGGTTTGTGCCACTATGGGTAGAAATCTAATCTCAACTACAATAATAATTGCACATATCAACTCCCTATAATACTATAGTTACATTATATTAAAAAGCCACCGATAAAAATTGTGTTTGACAATAATTATTTACCGCCAGACCAAATACCTTTCATTCAAGGTTGATAACAATTTTAATATTTCCGTACATGAAATGAACTATTTTGCCAGGACTGGGTTTATTATTTTGATCAAATTTTGATAAAAATCGTTGCTTTTCCAACTCTGTTAAGCGCCGGACAAATAATGAAATTGTCCGTAAGAACACAACGATATCGATTATTTTCCGTTGCGTTGGAGCTAACAAACAAAAATACATCGCTAGTCTCCCATTCCTTAAGTGAAATATTTAGTAATTTAGTGCTCAGTCTTGACGAAACGTATTTTATATTTTAATTATTTTATTTCTAAAAAAATTGTTTCCATAAAACATTCATTTATAAAATAAAAATAATTAATACGATTTCAAAATAAATTTAAATTGTAGGTATAGTTATTTGTCATTTTTTTCATTGTTATACTGTATTGCCATTGCATACCAAAATTGTATCCAATTCTATATTGAAAGCAACAATTAATGTGTATAATAAAAATGATGAATAGTTTTTTTATCCTTTGTGCATTATCAAGTTTAATTAGAATTTCTAATATTTTTTTATTCTTAATTTTCATATTTTCCCTATCAAAACGATTCCTCCAATAATTTATTAGAAACAAGAAGACTGAAAAAATATATTTTAATGTACATTAGATGCGACATAATATATATATTGGCCTGTATTTAATTCGCAGTGCGGTCAGCAAATTAAATATATTGTCAGTAGTATATCAAAATGGTCAGTTCATTTTATGAACGATCCGTATCCACTAGGGAATCCAATCCCGAGCCAAAATGTTGATCCCGGGATTTCGGGATTAGAATTTTTCGATCCCGGGACTGGTCCCGGGATCAGTACATTTTTTTAAGAAATACAAATTGATAATATTGGTGAAAAATAAATTAAACAATTTATTCTACATGATATAACCAGATATGGGCCGCCAATACCTTACCAAAAAGCTCTCTTAATCTTAGTTATTCACGACGTACAGGTGAACGAGTGGATTTTTTAATAACTCGTAAAAAAATATGCGCTATAATTATTAAACAAACTTAATATGCATACATTATGTAAAAATACGCAATATAACTTAAAATAATTAATGTCGATAGCTGAAAAAAGTATCTACCTACTTCAGACTGCAAGATTGAAGAGTTCTTAAATTATCGTGGACATACATTCTCAATAATTTAAATAAAGTAAATGTATCTAAAAAATACAAACATAAAAATGAAATACTATGTAAGTTAAATATTATTTTAAACTATGCCCGAAGTTAATACAAGATCATCAATTAGTCCGCCATTTAATATACGGTTTTATCGTTCAAAGAACCAATAAAAAATATTTGTATAATTACCTGCCCGGCGACAAGTACTTTTGTAGAAAGATCATTTTTTTACAATGAAAATAATAAGAACATTCAATAGAAATAGTCAAAGTGAGAATAAATTTTCAAATCTTGCAATAATATTAGTTGAAAAATCTTTTAGACAATATATTAAACAAAATGCAGTTATTGATGACTTTTGTAAGATGGAGGGAGCGTCGAATAAAATAAATTTTCAAAAAATGAAGAAATTAAATTTAAAAATTAAAGTAATTGTTCTCCTTCCCTCTTCGCACGCCACTGATTTTTATCATATTTTACATATAGAAACTGAGCGAAATAAACTTTAGTTGAGACATGTTGTATTGCAAAACTAATGTGCATATAAAAATAGAACAATAAGTCACGCAAAAGAAACACAGTCATTGATATCTGATAACATTCATTATGATATTGAAAATAAAAAAATAAAATTAAGATATTGACAAGAAAAAATATTGCAATATGAAGCTTAACAATAAATATCATTTTTGTTATCTTCAAGTGCATTCAAATATAATTTACTAAAGTATGCTTGGTTTCAAATTACTTTTTCTTGTGTGGTAATTGTTATCGCAAAGGATTAAAAATGAGCTTTGTTTATTATGTGCGTGAACATCCGTTCGACTTGAAAACCAACACGTTTCTGTTTGATAAGTAAACCAATCCCGAAATTTCTGGATCATACTTTCTAATCCCGGGATTGAAATGTATCGAAAAATGGACGGGATCCCGGGATTGGATTCCCTAGTATCCACTGAATCAGTATGAATGTGGTCAGTTATAAAATAAAACGGTTAGTTACTTATGTTAAACGGTTGGTATTTAAGCAAAATAATCAGTAATTTAGATAAATGACTAGTTTTATTTTGATAGCTGGTAAATTTGATCAAAGATGGTCAAAATTATTACCAGTAATAGAAAAATAAACACATGAAATGTATTAATTTCTTAAGTTAAGGTATTTAAAAGCAGATAATACTATTTTATTAAGTCTGAGGTACTAGAATTTTGATCCAATTTATTAAACACACATTAGCTTAAAATAATTTTTCATTATTTCTTAAAAATAACGTATAAAATACGTTTGAAGGATGTTTCATTTATAGTGTATTACTAATGAAGCCTTATATTTGTTTGACGTTGCTATGATGCTTTTAACTAATTTATTGTTTTTTAATAATATTGTATTATAAAATAAATTTTTCTTTCTACCGAAACTTAATACATAGTTATAAGGTCATATTTCAAATATACTCTATGGTTTGTTTTAAGTTCAGTTTGACGTTATCTTACCATAAACTAATATACTTTATTAACTTATGATGTGTCAAACTTTTAGACTAGTATACTTTTTCATACTGATTTTAGATTTGTAATTCGCCTGAATTACCTGGTTGGAATTACCTATACGCAATGACATTTAATACCGAGCTGCATTTAGTCAATTTGCAGGTTAAAAGAGAGTACCTACAATTTACTGTTGATCTTATTATATTTCTTTGACTTGCGTTTAAAAATTTGGTATTTTCTTAAACCATATTTGCTCCCTATTCGAAACATATACCCACCACGTCTCGTAATTGGTAACAAAGGTTGTGAATTTTTTAAAAACAGCTCTCGTACACAATGTACCAAATATGAGTTCATCTAGATTTTTTTGTTTTATTCTATCAAATGAATAATTTCTGAAGCCGTATATTTTTACAACTTCCTAGATTCCGATGCATGATAAAAAAAAATGTGGATAATTCCAAATAAATTTCCCAAGAAAAGGGTGCTACGGACAGTGGTGTAGGAAGGGGTCCTGCCGCCCCTTAATATTTCCTCTAATTTTGTTTTTAAATCACTTCTAATTTTATCTATGAACTAGGAGTTTTTACTAGTAAGTTTAGCACTCGCTAGACATGATTTAGAAGTATTTTCAACTACTCTTAATTGTGTTTATTATTCCTTGAAATCAGGTTCCAACCTTCTAATTTAAGTCAGATCCAGATGTTACAAGCGAAATTAGTTTTTTTTTCTTTTTTATTTATTATGTTCAAAAGTTTTCATTTTTACACACAATTTGTAATTCTTCATTTTTAAACATTTTTTAAGAATGTTACTAATTAACACAAACCCTTGAAGAACGATGAATGAAAATGTCGCATTTTCTCAGTTTCTCGAAAAGTGGAGTAAACCAAATTTAAAAAATAACCTCCTGAATTGTGTATCGCCTTATAATTTTTGCATTTATGTTCCAGGGTATTGATTGGAATTCTTGAATGGTTCTTGCCCCAGCCTGCTGAATTTATTAGTCAAGAAGTTTTTCATATTGATTATATCTGTATAAATCGGTATAAAAGTGTGAAATATATACAACAAAAAAATAACAATTATTTAATTCTGTATAATTCCCTTCCATGCTATTTTTTAGTTGACGAATAAGTTTAGGTCTTATTTTTTATTTAATCGGATAACAAGAATAGACCTTTGGAAGAATTGAGCACCCAGTGCAAATCTACAGACACACAGGACTGCTTAAAAGCCTCAAGGTGATCTGTCTGTGAAACGCAATCTCATTGTACTGATTGGTCTGGAATTTGGGTCACATACAGATAAACAGATATCACATTCATTAATAACATTTTGAAATTACAGTTGTAGGAGTACATGTCAAACAATATTCTTTCTCTTATAATAAGAACAAACTATTCCATGAACTTGTAAAAGCTACATGAATATGTCAACTGTGGAAACAATACAAACTCTATAATTTGGATGCTTATGAACATACTTATGTATTGGTTTAATAATTTCAATGACTACTGCAATGCTCTTTTTAAATTACATGCAATTGACTAATTAAAAATTAATCCCTTAGTATGGGTGAGATTACTCATTATTTAACTTATTTTCATTTAAAAATGAGAGCTATTAATTTTACAATCCATGCCATAACCCGTTGGCGCAATTGATTGAGTAAAAAAACAGTTGTTTCGGCAGATTCGTCGAGGCTATCCTATTTATTTATTATTTATGACCATATTTATAACTTTTTCACAGGACCAACCTCTATTTGCACAGCAAGCTACAATAGTAATATCTGCCGAAACGTAAATACGTTGTTTTCACACATTAAAGTGATTTTTTTTTAACAAAAATTCCAATATCGTAAGACACGCGGCAATAGAACTCAAAGTGATAATGAAAAAAAGGATAATATATATATATTTTTTTATACTATAATAAAGAAAGGATGGGTATTCACAAATTTTGAAGAACTATTTCCCACTACTTAGGATAAAGTTATGATGATTTAAAGAAGACTGACTTTTATCAAGTACTTGTGGCATATTCGCCCCATAGCTAATGTGCTTATAATATGATTATTTAAAATGGACTAAAGATATTTAGCCGCCTGTGTGGTTGAGTGGTCAACGTCGTTGGCTTCGATTACGAAGATCGCAGGTTTGAATCCCAGTACGGACAGTTTTATAAATTGATTTTTCAATCGAATTCCCCCCTCCCGTCCTATCCTATGAACGGGGCGTATGGAGAGCGACTAGCTAACTACTAGTTCTGTCCTAACCCTACTCTTCTATTCCTACTCTCTTTGGAAAAAGACAGGTTGAGCAACTGAGTAACAAGCAGTTCTCGTAGAAACACCTCTGTTGAGATAAACTCCATTAGGAGTCCATATGCTCCACATTGGGAGCGGACCTGGTAAAAAAAAAAAAAATCTATATCTTCAACACCATTTGTTGGCCATTAAAATATTTCTTCTTATTTATTAGCACTAGCCTAAGATATGCACATTCTGCGGGCAATACTGGAGGTAGAATCCTTCTTCTCAAATAATATGTGTAGTTGATGAATCTTCCTATAAAATCTGAACATTGCTACACAGTGAAAAAATAACAATCTATTTTAGCTCTACAATTTTTTTTGATTGTTGATAGCTATTTCGGCTTGACGCCCTCATCATAACTATGTATAAACGTGCATTTACTTATCTATATATAGAGGCATAGTAAAGGTACACAATACATGAACATTGCACATATCCTGACTAAGAAGAATGGTATACAAACTAAATAAAATATTTCTGTTCTCGAAGAACGTTTTTTCCTAAAGATTCTACAGAATGGGGAAAGCTTTTTTTTTTTAAAAAGGGCCACCAGTTCTTTAGCTCAATTTTTGTAAATTTTTTACTCATTGTACAGTAAAAATTCAAGGTTGTGTTGCCTTCTTTATTAAATTTTCATATTATTCCGAGGTATGTACATATATACTCGATCTTCAAGTTTTATAATACATTTCACAATACAGAAGTCTCCATCACAAGGAAGAAACAAATGACCCTAATTAAAAAATAATGATAAATTTTGTTTTGCTGATGCAAAGGTCATCAAAAATCCCAAAACATTCTATTCTGGCCAGCACAACTGTCAGAAAACATATCGAGTTCTTTAATTTGCTCAGGAATATTAATATCAATGTAATGGTTTAAAGATGAACAAGTTTCGTATGTGCCCTTTTTCCGCTACACCTTCAAGAAAGGAATAAAACACTGCTTTTCCAGTTTCTAAATTATGGATACAAAATTTGTTTACCCACGGTAATAAAAGATTTCATGTACCAGTATATGAGGAAGTGGAAGATTTTGCATGCTGTCGATACATATTCCATGAATATTCCTGGCAATGTTGATTAGTATCATACAATATGTCACTCTTTATTTTCTGCGTTAATTATTCACATTTGGAGCACACATCCACTTGTGGCCTTTATAATGAAAAAACTTCCTAAAAAAGTGATATTTAAAGCGTTATTGTAAGTAAACACATTTATAAGAGATATATAACTCTATATACATGTATTAAATATTCATAATTGTATGATCATGCCGCCATAACATTCGAAAAAGATCATAGATGGTGATATTTAAAGAAAAAATATAAAAGTACAGTGCACTCTCGATTATCCGGGCTAATGCTGGGGAGGATGGTTACGGATAATTGAAAAACACGGATAATCAGTATCATCAAATTTTTATTATATTTTCGAATATAATATCATACACAATAATTGTGTACTGTATGTGTGTACATACATGTATGCGCATGTGTGTGTACATGTACGGATATAGTATGGAGGAAGCATATGGAATGTGATTTGCAAAATAATGCATATGGAGTTCCCGTGAACTTCTTATCTCTGTAGTGATCGTGCCCTTCCGTCTGCAAACGACAGTAAGGGGATGCAATTTACAATTTTTCAAAATCTTTATCGATGAAGGAGACTGGAAGAACCTTGACACTGGCGCGTCCTGGTACTTGAAGCTCCATAAATTTGATATCCAAAAAAAAAAAAAAATCATATACACATTACAATTTTTAACAGATTATTTATATATTTATTATTTATCACGAAAACACAAACAAATAAGTAAAAATACAATATTTTATCATGTATAAGAACAAAAAAGTATAGTTTTGTGTGTATACAAATTTTAAAAAAAAAATCTATTTTCATCTGTTTTCGAGATTTTTTTAACGAATTCCTTATTTCACTTGGAAATATTCTTAAAGCTGTTACATTATTATATTCAGTTCCCATTTGTTCAGCGTAATCTAGCAATGTTTCAATACAATTCAATGCCGTTTCATGACTAACGTAACTACTGGTATCTTCTTCGCTTGTAGTATGTAATTTTCTTCCTCTTGGGAACGATATCAGAACCGTCCATGTGTCAAAGCCTGGATCATTTAAATCATGGTTGAGCCACTCCTCTATGTTTTCCTTATCCACGTCTTCAAAAAAAATTAAAGCTTTCAATAATTCACACATTTCAGGTACAAAATTTTCTTCATTCTCTTTCGAATCCATTAAATCTGTTTCTATGTCAGGAAGAATCTTTCTTCATGATCGAACGAGTGTTACTGGCTTTACTTTTGACCAAGATTGTGCTACCCCATTTAAAGCATCCAATACTGTCTTGGATTCTTGATACATTATAGTCCCATAAATTATGATGTTTATTGCGATATATGCGAACATTCATACATTCAAAAGATACAAGCGGTTAAAAAAAATTCAGGGTTAGTTACGTAAACAAAAACACATTGTTAAATTCATCCTTTTTTCAAATAACGCGCATATTCAAGATCGCAATTCATTAATGCGTCCTATAATCGTAATTTTTATTTCTTTGAAGTGGCGTGGATAAAATGAAAAAGACCATTTTATTTGATATTTTGAAGCTGTTATATGCGTATAGGGTTTATTTATTGATTTGGCATTTACTTGGTAGAACTCCATTATAATAGGGTAAAATTAGCAATGTATTTAGTTCTACAGTTTTTTATATTTTATGAGTTGATAGCTATTTCGGCTTTCGCCATCGTCAGAACTATGCTTAAACCTATATTTTTCTCAGCTATATATACTGGCTCTGAAGAGATACACAATGCATCATGTTATTCACTCTAACATCCTAATACAAATTACAATTATTAAATGTTACTCTAGTGTTTCGAAGAAAGATAAGCAGTCTGGGGTTTTTTAAACATTAATTAGGATAAATCAACTGATATTTATTATTAATTACATTAAATTAAATTTATTAACTATGGCTTTAGTGTTTCAAATATGGGATTTTCAAGGTAAATTAGGATAAATTATACTGATATTAATTATAAATTACATTAGGGGTTTTAAAAACAGTGATGGATTTGGTTTGTTCATTTAAGATGTTTTGTTTGTGCCTGTTAATTTTTGACCCTTATGACAAAGATGCAAAACGATTGGCGTTAAACTTAAACTCATGTCATGAGACTCAGTCAAAAAATGGTTTGCAAATTGTGAGTCTGATTTTTTATTTTTAAAGGAAAATTTTGAAATAATGATTTTTATCTACTCTAGTTATTTTTTTTAATTTTTAATTTAAATTAAAAAAAAAATATTTGACATTACAGCTTACGCCAATGCGTCAAATATTTTTAAGTTGAAAGATCATACGAGATATACTCGATGAGAATTTTTGAAAGTCACATGAGATTAACTCAAGGAGAATTGACTTCACAAACACCCATGTCTTAGATCTTAAATTAAAATTGAAAAATAATCCAATTTAACATTGACCTTACTGGGAATCGAGCCCAGACCCACCTGATCGTTAGAGCAAGCTTTAACCAACTAGACCACAGCGGGCGACATGTTAGTTAGTTATCGTTAGGTCTAGAAAATTGATGCATTTGTCTATCTCTACTTCTAGCGTGAATTTAATTTTACTATGTATCAAGTTAGCCTTAAGTAAAAAAACAACTTTTTGCGACACTACCATCCACGGAAAATCCTTCCAATCATGGAATCATAAACTGGCACCATATAATTCCATGATACATTGATTAGAAAGCAGTCTGCATTTCTCACAAATTGCTCTGTCATAGTTTGCTTGTCATTCATTATTCATAACGTAAATATTAAAATTGTGTATTGGCTAAATCCCTTGGTATATAAATATTAACTAGCTGTAAGCCCGTTGACCTCAACGGGGGGATTTTTGTTGCATTTTTAAGTAGTCAGAAAATTTACAGGCGTCAAAAATAAATTACTAACCTATTTATTGAATAATCCAGAAATTCTGATAGTAAAAGAAATATATCTGGGGGCGTATATCGACAGCCCTGCCCTGCAGTATTTAAATTGTAAATTATTTATTTTTGGAATCATGTTCTAGTTTGCCAACAACTATTTTTCGTAATAGCAGAAATTTCGTAAGTTATTGAATTTTTGGAATAATGTTTAAGTTTGTTAACTATTTTTTGTAGTAACAAAAAAAGTCCTTGTAAATTACTTAATTTTTGAAATAATATTTATTTTGCTAACAACCATTTTTCATAGTAGCAAAAATAGTCCTTGTAAATTACTTAATTTTTGGAACAATGTTTAAGTTTGCTAACAACCATTTTTCTTAGAAGTAGAAATTTCGTAAATTATTTTATTTTTGGTATAATTTTTAAGTTTGCTAACAATTATTTTTCATAGTAGCAAAAAAAGTCCTTGTAAATTACTTAATTTTTGGAATAATGTTTAAGTTTGCTAACAATTAATTTCCTATTAGCAGAAATAGACCTCGTAAATTATTTTATTTTTGGTATAATTTTTAAGTTTGCTAACAATTATTTTTCATAGTAGCAAAAATAGTCCTTGTAAATTACTTAATTTTTGGAATAATGTTTAAGTTTGCTAACAATTAATTTCCTATTAGCAGAAATAGACCTCGTAAATTATTTAATTTTTGGAATAATGTTTAAGTTTGCTAACAACCATTTTTCATAGTAGCAAAAATAGTCCTTGTAAATTACTTAATTTTTGGAACAATGTTTAAGTTTGCTAACAACCATTTTTCTTAGAAGCAGAAATTTCGTAAATTATTTTATTTTTGGTATAATTTTTAAGTTTGCTAACAATTATTTTTCATAGTAGCAAAAATAGTCCTTGTAAATTACTTAATTTTTGGAATAATGTTTAAGTTTGCTAACAATTATTTTTCGTATTAGCAGAAATAGACCTCGTAAATTATTGAATTTTTGGAATAATGTTTAAGTTTGCTAACAACCATTTTTCATAGAAGTAGAAATTTCGTCTTTCTTGACGTCATCGAAAAGGCGAAATCGCCACCATAATATACAAACGAAAAAAGTATCTCTTTAGTATGAATAAAAAAATGTTGACAGCGTGGCTGGGGCGGAGGAGGGGAAGGGGAAATCGGGGACAATTTACAGACGGACGGACATTAACGACTATTAATATATAGATGCAGTTGACAAGTTCGTAAATAATATGATATCCCATTTTACTCGATATTGATTCAGATTAATTTGTTGAAGTTTTATATTTTATTTGGTTGCTCTACGACATATGAGAAAAAACAAGTGATTTACAACTGTATGGGTATTATAAGAAGAAGACCCTAATTTAATGCCCGACACTCAGGAACTTAGTGTAACCAAAAAATAGCCCAAATTCCCCACTTTTATACCCCATATGTAAGTAAATATAATCATAAAACTGTTTCTAACAAAAAAAAAAATATATAATTCTTAAAACTATTCACCATTCAAATCTGTAGGCATTTCCATGGGTTAATCCTTTTTGCCAGCAATGGCTTTAAACTTAATGATACATTTATTTCTAATATGAAAAAAAAATGAAATACTTCTTCACATATACTGAACCCTCCTTGAGAAACATTACTTTAGTATTAGGCATCGTATAGTCAGTATAGTGATTATATTTATATTTTGTATGCATATTTTTTCTTCATTTTTTACATAATTGAACGGAGCAGATAGTAATGCTACACCTGTAATAAGCGAATCGTTAAGTGATTTAATTGAACAATTAAAATGATTCACTTCTTCGCATATGCTGAACTCTGGAAAACATTTTTTCTGTATTTGACATCGCATTATGATGATTTTTATATTTTATTTTTATATTAAATTTAAGAACTTTCATTTATTATTTAACTAGCTGGCCCGACGAACTTCGTACCGCCTCAGAATCAATAAATGTTGTGTTAATTTATTGCATGAATTAAATTCAGTTTGAATGAATACTCAAAATGAATTAAGTTCAATAAATGTGCAAAATTCAAAATGAAAAGTATTTTAATTACATTGAAATGATGTAATTCACGTGGCACAGTCGATAGATTTAAAGGAATGCAGTAGATCAACGATTTGATTTTGAATTGTGAAGTTTAAATGATCCACATCTTTTTTCTTATCCGCAGGAATTGCTCGTTCACTCAACCAATTGTGATTTTTGTGATTAGATAGATGTTTGGGAACATTTTGTTGATGAAGCCGTCCTTCGTTGAGACGAAATTGCGAAAATTCGGCGGAATCGAAATCAATCCGTTCGATTCTTCAACAGGAACACGGCCGTTACCGACGATAGTCAACAATTGCTTGGAGAAATCTTCGGCAGATGGATCGTTTAGAAATGCAACTCGCATGTTTGTCGTTAGCTGAAATTTCTTCACATAACGCCACAGAGTCGATGATTTGAGGCAAGCGTTTATTTCATCGGCAGCGGTCGATCTTTGAATGACTGGTAGTGTTTGTCGGAAATCGCCAGATAGTAGAATCATCGCGCCTCCAAAACATCTTGAGTCATTGCACTGATCTTTCATAGTTCGGTTGAGTGCTTCCAATGCGCATTTGTGCGCCATTGTCCATTCATCCCAGGTGATGATTTTTTTGCTTCCAAAAATTTGGCCATTGCTGAGTGTTTCACAATCTTGCATGTCGGTTTTTCAGTGGTTTGAAGGTTTAACGGCAATTTCAACGCTGAATAAGCCGTTCGGTATCCTTCTATCTACGTTGCCGTTATTTCAGAAGAAGAAACTGCTACAGCAGTTTTATATCTCGCACGAACAGTGGCCATAATCAATGACATGAGGAATGTCTTCCCAGCTCCACCGGGCGCATCGAGGAAAAATAAGCCACCATTTCCATCATCAATTGCCTTCATTACATCATCGTACATTTCCTTCTGTTGAGGGTTCAACACTGGTACATTCGTTCAAACTGATTGCTTCAATGCATTTCGATCATATTTACGTTCACGTTCCGATTCTCGATTGAAAGCGTCGTTCATTCCACGATCTGGCGTTGGCATTCCTAACTTGACTAACAAACTGCCGCATATAAGGCAACACATGTCTTCGATCAAAAACAAAGTCTGGTTATGTATTTCTTCATTCATCTCGAGATCGGGATTCCCTGAACTGACATGAATTCGATGTAAAATGTATTCGGACATGTCATTCTTGTACTTGTTCCACAGTTCACGGGGATTCGATGGGAAGCATGTCAAAATAATGATAGAAAATAATGTGCGTATCTGACTTGGAGATTCAGAAACTATTTCTTCAGCGATTGTCGTGTCCTAATGATGTATAGTTTTCAATCAAATTGAAGTATTGACATACAGCACGAAATGTTGGGCACAGTACGCCATTGACAGTTTGAAGTGATTTTAATGATGCCGGCCCACGAACATCAGCAACAACCGCAAGTAGAAGCATTCGTCATTCTTCAGATTAACTGTGTTAATGCGACCAAGAGCATCAGTAAAACGCACATCCGGATGATCAGAAACCGTATTGCCTTGCTTTTGACGTTGAATTTTTTTCGATGAAGCGTTCCAAGTGTAATAACGTGCCACCTCAGCAGGGCTGTCGACTCCACAGTGTGGAGTCGTGTAAAATAAGACGACTCCGACTCCAGCTTAAAAATAATTAACGACTCCGACTCTGAAGAAATTTTGCAACAATTGCATTTTAACATATATTATATATATGCAGTGCTTTTTTTTGAAAAAAAAAGGTGCCGGAACGCACTTTTTTCGAGCATTTTATAAGAAGGTATATTACTTATTATATATTCGAATATCATTTTGATAGAATTAATGACGGCTTTTCATATAATGCATAGAAAATAAAACAAAATATACAAATTTTAAAATAGAAAAATTAAACATTTATTAAAATTTCGAGAAAAAAAGGTGCCGGAACGCCGTTCCGCCGCGTTACAGGGTAGAAAAAGCCCTGTATATATGTAATACCATCAGATCATTTTAAGTCAGCGAACCATGCAATATCAACACTTTGGACTATTTTGTTTGAATACTCATAATTAAATATATTTTTCAAAAAAATCGAGCCGCTCATTTTTTACGACTCCGACTCCGGCCTAAATAACGCAACACCTCGACTCCGACTCCACAACCCTACACCTCAGAATAGAGCAACATTCGTGGAAACGGCAATCTTTGTTTTTGCCAATCAATCGAATACATCCAGCATCGAGTATCCCCAAAGATGCGATGCTTAACAATGTAGTTTATTATCATCAATCAGCGACCGGATTTTTTGTTTGAATACACGTGCGGTTATATCGTGCCGATTACTTGATGTTTGTCCGGGGAGCAGCAATTGAACAATTTCTATCCATTTCGGATTGCACGTAAAGGTGATGAATAGATCTTGACGATTGTAATGAAAAACATATGTCATTGCATCTTGCGTATATGCATGCATATGACGCGAGTTGAAAATGTACGTCGCCGGTAGAATAGCCAATCAACCAACATTAGCTGCGTCTCATTCGCGCCACATTATTAACCAATCTAAATACACTTTTCCCGCTATTAGACATGCATCTCGTGTTTGACCATAATTGGATAAATAGATTTTCACACCAGAATGAATTATCGGAATTAAAACTTTATAATAATCGATGAAAATTCAAAATCGCTCTACATAGCAAGCAGTCAACTGTCAAAGTTGCAGTCAACGCCATCTCGTGGATATAATTCAAACAGCATACAACGTCGTGTGTCCGCGTTCCATTTAGAAGAAGTTCAAATTTCAAAACAAAATGTATGAAGACATTAATTTTCTTTATAATTTCTTTTCCGTGATATTTTTCCGATGTTTTAATGCTTATTCTGCTATTCTAGGCAAAGAGAAATTTAATAAATCAAAGATCATTGAAATCCATTCAGTAATTCTCGAGATATACGTGGTGTAACTAACCCCACTTTGTTTTATATATATAGATTAGTGTAAGAGCACTTATTTGAGAAACAAAGAAACTTTAAAATATATACGAATACATATATTTAACATACAGTGGAACCTCTCGTAACAAGCACTTCTTATAACGAATATACGCTGAATCCTTTAAACTTAGATTTTTATATAAAGCAAGATTTATACTACAGTTTAATACTCCTTTCATTCATCGTTTTGGATGTAAAAATAATATTTTCGTCATTGTTTACACAGCCGCTACAGTTTGTTATAACTGTCACTGTATCCACTGTACGCCATTTTTAATCTGCTGTCATTCGCGGAACATTTTTGAAAACACGATTCAAATATGCAAATAAAAAAATAAAATAAATAATTACAATAAAAACAGCAAAAACTAAACGTCTTACATCTAGTTTTTCTTACATGCCTATTCGTCTTATATAAATAGCGCCTTATCGTTAACTTATACGAAACATAATCATCTATGATACAAGGAATCTATAATAATCGATAAGACTAGACCTTATAGACAAAACGCCACACGGCGTGGAACCACGTTCCGATTTGTATGAATTTGGAAGTTGTATTTATGTTACACTTTGGTTTTTTTTGCAAACTCGTGGCAATATCATACGACGTAGCATCTAGTGGAAAATGATGGCAATATATTATCTATGTGGCAAACGGCTACGTGCGGCTACGGCAGACACTAAAAATTTCATAGTTCACGTTTTGTCCGCAAACAAACGCCACAAAGTTCAAGGTCATATAATCTCTCGAAACGCTCGAAATCGAGCCGGCATTCAAAAACAAAATGAGAAATTAGTCCATCTTTTATTTCACTTTGTAAAATTAACTTTCAACTATTTTTAGATTGAAATGGTGGAGGGGAATTTATTGACATCACCAAAATGCATGTCTTGCAACAGAAAACGAACGAAAAATCGATTTAAAAATGCTGCCGGTACTAGGATTCGAAACCGTGAAGTCCGGCATGGAAGTCCACGACGTTAACCACTGCGCCATGGAATTTACATCGGAGACAATTGACATTAATTATTTTCCATAGTGTAAATTCGTTTGATATTTATTGACGGTGCTTAAATTACATCGGAAATGCGGTCAAAACGTGATGGAAACTAAAATTTACAATAAATAATAAAAGGTTGGTATGTTCTTTTCTAAATGATAGCCTGTGTATGTATGATATAATAGTTATTAATTTGCATAATATAATATGCTATGCTTTCAGAGCTGTTCAGAGCACTAGTCCTTCCTGTACGTGTGTCAATTCATGACAGTGTTGGTGTTGGTAATCGGAGTTTTATTTAAATATATTATTCCACGAAGACGTTCATTCGTTATAATAATAATACCCGATTGATAGATGCATTATTTGACAGGATTAGGAACCTTTTATTTATTAGATGTTTCTCTGCTACTTTATAATAAATTATTGTGAAGCATATTTATCTTAATATTTTATCTTAATAACACCATTTGTATAGTTTTATTAATATCATTTGTAGTTAATTTTTACTTCAGCAAGAATGCCAGTATCTCTGTTAAGAACCCCGATTGCTTCATAATTGTCTTCACTTACTTTGTACATTTCTTATGAGTTATATTTTTGTCAACAACAATGACAATAGTGGTGGTAATAGATAGATTTTTCGCTGAAATGGCATGACTTTTAAGAATTGTTTTATCATTCCAGAAAGCCTGTTATATTCAATACCAGTGACCAGTCCTGCCTCGGCAGCCAACCAGAGGTTAACCCAACCCGGTGAATTCAAGTAAGTAATTGTGGGTTTATAATACAAAACATACTATTTTCAAAAAATCAAACTTTTCAGTAGAGGCAAAAAACTATAGCGAACAACACAAGCATAATATTATGATTGAATCAATTAAAAATTATACAATAAATTATTTTGAAATCATTGACCTACTTCATAAACTTGACAAAAAGTTTTTTTCAAAACGCACTATTTCCTGGAACTATGTGTACTATGTGTACTATAAACTTATTTTCTATTTTTTTTTCAAACAATATAAGAAAATGTATTTAGGGAAACAAGATAGTAAAAAATGGAAAAAAAATACCAAAGAAATTATTTTTCAACACAATAAGAAAAATAATATTATTTTATCCTAAGCAAAGAGACGATTTGCAACCGATGCGTCTGTGTAAGTATTTTTTTCGACTCTGCTCTAGCTGCGTGAATTATAATTTGGGTAAATATCAAGTTTCATTGAAGAATTCACAAATCAATTGCAATTTATCCCTGAACATTCAATTACAAGTCATCCCTAAATCACTTTTAAGGTGTTCACTGTCAATACTTGGTGGAATGGCATTATAATAAAAATAAAAGATTTTTAGTACTTTTTCCACTTAAAATTTATTTGATCAAGACCGGTTTCGCTCCTCACGAGCATTACCAACTGATAAGGAAAATAAATTAAACAGTGCTATACAAGTTAAATTGAAATAAAAACGTGTAAGCAATTACTAACAAATCCTTTTAATTGTTAGTAACTTTTAATAGTATCATGGACGTGTTTTGCAAAAAAAGGTAGATGATTTCTCGTTGGAAATAGTACGTTTTGCAGAAAAATACGATTTTCAAGTTGAAAAATGACAGTGTTCTATAATGGTGTTATTGTAAAATTAATAATACCAGTCAATTCATTAGGTTTGAATTACCCTATCTGCATACCTAACTCAATATCGCTCATTTTGGAAATAGTACTTTTTGCATTATAGCATCACAATTACTTCTTATTAGCATTTCAAACAAATCGTCAAAAACTTATCTTCCACATAAGCCAGTGGTTTCCGACCTTTTTGTCATTGCGCCTCCCTTTGAAGAAAAAAATATCTTCGCGCCTCCCCATACTTTATTTCATATAGTAATAAAGACACGTTTTAAAGGGTAAATAAATATGTTGGACTGTTCGCGCCTCTCTTTGCAATAGTCCATGCCTCCCCAAGGAGGCGCGCCTCCCAGTTTGGAAATTGCTGACATAAGCGGATGCAAGATGCAGAGCTTGGCTCATAAATTACAATTCAACATATTATACTCTCTTCACAAATAGATTTTTTTATGAAATAGCATGACTTCTAAGAATTGTTTTATCATTTAAATAAATAAATAAATAAATTCCAGATATCTTCTCACCTCGGTCGTTGTTGCGATTACCACCAGTGACCAGTCCTGTGTAGACATCCAACACAGTCAATTCTACTAAGTAATTCCTTCTATCCCTAATCTCTTTGAAAAAGTGAAGTTGAGCAACAAATTTTACAGAAGAAGCAATTTTTCGAATGTGAAATGGGCAGTTTTTGATAATATAGGTGATTTTTTTTTGAAAGAACATCACTTGTACTTCAATAATCACATGAATATCGTTTAAATTGGCATTTAGCCTACTTTGATAGTAAGCTACTTATTTCACTTTTAGGGTGTTCACTGTCAATGCTTGGTGGGAAGGCACTATCTATATATTAACTAGCTGACCCGGCAAACGTTGTTCTGCCATATAAATTATTTACTAAAATTATTAATTGTGCTATTCCCGCGCGCATAGTACTTATTTTGGATGGTATGAAATACAAATAGGTGATTATGTTGGACGGTCTGTGTGCTCAAAACGTGATTGTGTTAGGTATTTCAGACTGTTAAAAATAAGAACCATGCACGCGAGAAAAGCACTAGCAGCAGTGCTGTTCCCGTGTGCATAACAATTATTTTTAACTGTCTGAAATACTCATCACAATCACGTGTTGAGTATTTCAGACCATCCAAAATAAGTGCATGCGCGAGTTAATAGGACCTCAAGAATCAAACCGGTTAGCTACCAGCAGTTAGAGATGTGTGTCGCCTTGCTATATAAATGTTGTGAACCACCGATTTAAATTATCAAACTCTGCATAGCTATATCTATGCCCATCCATTTGACCAATTAATCCAAAATAGAGATTACTCATGATCCGTGGTGTATAGGAGTGGTGCACAAACCTCACAGGCCGCATGTAACCTGATATGGCATTTGTTGCGGCCCAAAATAACAAGTACTTCATCACCAAATTTTTCATTGAATATGATAAAAATCTGCGTTTGACATATAAAAAAATTATGCAGTAGCAAAGGTTTATAATTTGAATTGTCACTGATACCTTAATACTATTCTTAATTATTGAATTTGATTATATTTTCATGGGTATACATTATTTTACAATGTGTACCGTTTGTGGTGCATATTAAGTATGTTTTTAGATTATTGTTTTCAAAACACACTTTGTTGCTTGAAACATTTTCCAACCCTATCTAAAACATTTTCCAACCTTATCTAAAACAGTTTCCAACCCCTTCTCAGCATCCATCAACAAGGCCGATTCATCATTGAAACTAGAGACAAATGTGGTCAGTTATAAAATAAAACAGTTAGTTAGTTATGTAAAATGGTTGGTATTTAAAGAAAATAGTCAGTTATTTAGTTAAATGGCTATTTTTATTTTGACAGCTGGTGAAGTTAAGGCATTTAAAAGCAGATAATACTATTTTAATAAGTCTGAGGTACAGGAATGTTGATCCAATTGGTTAAACACGCATTGGCTTAAAGTAAATGTTAATTCATTCTTAAAAATAATAATACACGTTTGACAGGATGTTTCATTTGAAGTGTATTACTAATGAAGTTTTATATTTGTTTGACGTTGCTCTGATACTTAAGACTAATTTATTGTTTTTAAAAAATATTGTATTATTAAATAAATCTTCCTGCTTTCTGCCAAAATTTAATAGTTATAAGTTAGGTTATATTTAGGAATATTCGTCCTCATATTTCAAATATGCTCTATTGTTTGTTTTAAATTGGGTTTGATGTCTTATTCCAACCTCTATTATTTATGCGTCTTATGATGATATACTCAACTTATAGACGAATATACTTTTTCATACTGATCTTGGATTTGTATTTCGCCTGAATTACCTGGTTCACTGGTTATCCCATGTATAGCTATTTTCCTATACGTAATTACATTAAGTACAGAGCTGCGTGGGTATTAGTAGCATTTAGAATTAATGATAACAGTGGTTTTGAAAAGTCAAATTTTAAAACAGCTTTCGTACACAATTTACCAAATATTAGTTCACCTAGATATATTTATTTTATTCTATCAAATTAATGAATTCTGAAGCCGTATATTTTTACAACTTCCTAGATTCCGATGCATGATAAAAAATGTGTATAATTCCAGATACATTTCCCAAGAAAAGGGTGCTCACGGACTGTGGTGCAGGAAGGGGTCCTTGCCACCCTCAATATTTCCTCTAATTTTGTTTTTAAATGACTTCTAATTTTTATCTATGAACTACAGTGGCGGTTCTAGGTACTGGGCTAGGTGGGCTAAGCCCGACCTGCATTTTTCACCCAAAACATTAGATGGCTGAATAAAAATCAACAGCAATTCGGCCGCTGAACAAAATAAATACATTTATAAGCATAACTTACCTTTCCCAAATGAATATAATATCTTTGTTTTAATTTTCCTCTGTCAATATAAGACAATGTTACGTCTACCTACAATCATATTCTCGATTGTGTTTTGTATTACAATTTTAAACTGAGCAGGCATAAAAAAACAATAACCCTATAAATACTTCACAGGGAACAGGAACGTTACGTCACTGGCAACACCACTCAGGGGCTAGCGCCCATTAAGTCCGCAACCACAGACAATATCATGACATATTTCTTTACACTGGGGCGCAATCAAGCACGATTAGATTTTTTTTGTATTTGTATGTACGGAAACGTCATCAAACACAAAGGATAGTGTTTCAATCTGTCAGGTTTCTGTTGATCGTTGGGGGCTGATCTGATTCAGCCCATTACGCATACTTATGCATTGAAACACAAAACCAATATCGTTGTATTGTATGAAAGTGACGGGTATTGACTTTCAGTGACAGCAAGTGACAGTTCTATACTGCTTTTAGTAGGTACTTGTTATTTCACTTTGAAAGAGACGAATTTAAGGATTCCGTGTTATTATTCTATTATTTCTTAGTTACATTAGCATTGATTTTATTATATAAAAATTTATGCATTGCAGTAGTATCGTAATATTTGTTAATTTGCTTGTAGATTAATGTATAAAGTGAAGTGGAAATATGCTTTTCTCTAGCCCACCCAAGAGTTCAGGTCAGGAACCGCCACTGATGAACTAGGAGTTTTTACTAGTAAGTTTAGCACTCGCTAGACATGATTTAGAAGTATTTTCAACTACTCTTAATTATGTTTATTATTCCTTGAAATCAGGTTCCAACCTTCTAATTTTAGTCAGATCCAGATGTTACAAACGAAATTAATCATTTTTTTCTTTTTTATTTATTTTGTTCATAAGTTTTTATTTTTACACACAATTTGTAATTCTTCATTTTTTAAGAATGTTACTAACTAACACAAACCCTTGAAGAACGATGAATGAAAATGTCGCATTTTCTCAGTTTCTTGAAAAGTGGAGTAAACCAAATTTGAAAATTACCTCCTGAATTGTCTATCGCCTTATAATTTTTGCATTTATGTTCCAGGGTATTGATTGGAATTCTTGAATGGTTCTTGCCCCAGCCTGCTGAATTTATTAGTCAAGAAGTTTTTAATATTAATTGTGTTCTATCTAATTATATCTGTATACATTGGTACAAAAGTGTGAAATATATCACAACAAAAAAATGAGGTGTGGCTGTGTCATGGACACGGCCGTGTGTTGTACGTGAATACGTCTCGTAATAGGTGATATTACGCCCCATTTTTACGTTCCTGACACTGCTTGACTCGGTCATATGGTGTTTTAATGGTACCATTCGATTGCTCTTGAGAACCCCTTTTCAACTGTATGCAATTTCTGTATTTCGATTTGGCTTTTTGATGCGTATAGCCCGATATTATATATTTTTGATATTTTTTTTTATATTTTAACTATAGTCACAGTCACAATATTACACTAATGTTGTATCTATCATCGATAGATTATGTCAAGAGCGAACAATTGAAACTTGAACGAACATCGTTACTTCTTCGAGTCAAAAGTTATAGTAAATAGAAATCTCTATACGCAGAAAAATGACCTAAACATGGCGGCGGTTCCCCCCACCGCCCCGCGCGATGTATCACAGTCTTTACATAGCACAATAAATTCTTTGATTTCTTAGCTATCCGGTGGTGCAATTGAATTTTGGATAGCGATGATAGATATAAAGCTGCAACACCAAACTGTATCCCCCGATTTCGTTACCATTCGTTTTTTTGAATTGCCTCCCTGTGGAAGCAATTTTCAAGACGTATTCACGTCAAAAATAACAATTATTTAATTCTGTATAATCCCCTTCCATGTTCTTTTTTAGTTGATGAATAAGTTTGGATCTTATTTTTTATTTAATTGGGTTACAAGAATAGTCCTTTGGAAGAATTGAGCCACCAGTGCAAATCTACAGACACATCAGGACTGCTTAAAAGCCTCAGAGGTGATCTGTCTGTGAAACACAATCTCATCGTACTGATTGGTATGGAATTTGGGTCACATACAGAAAGATAGATATCACATTTATTAATAACATTTTGAAATTACAGTTGTAGGAGTACATGTCAAACAATACTCTTTCTCTTAAAATATGAACAAACTATTGCATGAACTTGTAAAAGTTACATGAATATATCAACTGTGGAAACAATACAAACTCTATAATTTGGATGCTTATGAACACCTGTATTCAGTGGCGGCCGGTCAATGTGGCATTGGATCAATGTACCCCTTGTATATGCAGGGCAAGTTATATTTCATGAAATAATATTCAAACATAACATTTATACCATCCACTCATTTTAAATTCGTCATGTCATTGTCTATAATAAATAATTTAGAAAATTTTATTTTATTTTATTTAAAATTTTGTTTTATTTTATTGAATACAGTAAGTCCTCGACTTACGCGATTAATTCGTTTGAGGTTTTCGCGTAAGTCAAACAAATCTTAAATTTCAGAAATTTTATATGATACGTATACATAATAGAACTACATGTATAAATAATCAATAAAACAATTGTTTATAGATAATAATATTATTTATTCAGTAAAGTATATAAATCGGTTTATTCAGCTTTATGAAGATTACTTATTTAAATACTGGTCCAGTTTTGTTTGCCTTGTAGCCATTTTCTTTTCATCATAAATGATAGTATAGCATGAAATAGCATCATGCACTGCTTTTGAAACTCTTGCAAATCATTCTGAATCAAGGTCTTGAGCCTGTTCGATCATGCTTAAATTTTCAGCCATCTTCTTGGTTTCAAATAGCTTTGGTTCTTCATGTCAAAAAGTGTCTTTTATTGTCAAATCGTCGAGTTCCATTAAAACTTTGTTACTCATTTCTGTTGAATAACTGTCGATTAAATTGAAGAAATCCTCTTCATTCAGATCTAGATTCAGTTCTTTGGTCATTTCTGCAAGTTCACCTATATATTCTAGTTGGAAGTATATTCTATATATGAACGATCTAGCATTTTTTTCAAATATAATCCCGTTTCGTCTACGTTAAAAATTTGTTGTGTCAGATAACCATCATCTTTTATATTTGCTAAACTCTTGATAAAATTCGTAGCCCCCTCCAAGTCTGCACTGGCAGCTTCACCGGTCACTTTAATGTTGTGTAGGCCTTTACGAGCTTTAAATTTATGGAACCATCCGTGGATTGTAGCAAATTTACCAATATCAACACTATCATCATATTTACACTTTAGGTCCTCATAAAGACTCAAGGGTTTCTTTTGTATGATCATAAGGTTTATTGGAACGTGTTGTGGATGCATATTTTTTATTTCTATATATTCTTGCTTATTATGGTGGATTGCATCGATACTGATTTTTTAATATGGTCCATGATATGAAGTTTATCGGAAATTATTGTTCTAACTGTAGAATGAGACATTTTATGAGAGCGTGGGATGTCTGCCATCTTTTCGCCTTTCTCGAATTGGTTTATAATTTTAACTTAATATTTGGTAGTATTTGCACATGCGTGCTGGTGTTGTTTTTTCTCTCTTACTCCCGTATACTAATTTATGTAAACAAACACCGCAAAGAAATAAAGATCAGCAAAGTAAAAAATGCATTTTTTTTAAATCGCATAAGTCCAAAATCGCGTAAGTCGAGGACTTACTGTATATTATTCTTTACCATACTAGCAAGTGCTTCAGTAGAAAAATCATTTTCTACAATGGAAAGAATAAAATCATTTACTAGAAATAGTCAAAGTGAAAATAGATCGTCACTTATTGCAATATTAGCCCTTTGATTATAGTGCAATTTCGCAAAGTATGTGTGAAAAAAAGTAAGGTTTTTTATTTTCATGCATTTTTCAAAAAAAAAATATTTTTTGAGCATCTTTAGTATTATAGCATTGAAAAAAATCATATATCAAAAATATAATGCGATATGTGGAGTGTGCGCTATGTACAGTTTAGGGCGGCCATGGGCAAATTTTCCGAAATTCTTGGAAGAGCTAAAAAATTGTCCCATGCGGTTTATTTGGGCAAATCCGTAAATTCTTGGGATTTTGGATTCGGAAATTCTTGGAAGAAAGAAAAAAGTCCCGCGTTGGAAGTTTTGGGATATCCGAAAATCGAAAACAATGGTATGGGGGCCACAGAAAAATAAAGACACAAAAAGGTTGAGAAACACTGCTGTAGCGTGTTAAGATTCTGATTTTAATTTAACCAAACATTCACTGCGTATGACAGTACCAAAGCTTGTGAATTAAGGCAAAAAAAGGTATTATTTTCATTGCTCATAAGATTTTTTTTCAAAATATTTTCACACTATCAGGACCATCTCATTGTTACTATTTATGCGGTAGGAAGAGGTTGTAAGCATATCGATACACCAGTTCAAGACGGGAACAAGTCGAAATAAGTGGTTTTGAGATATTCACATTTTAGAATTAGAATGAGCGTATGATATATACTGAAAAGTTAAAATTCCACATAGGAACTTCTGCAATATCTTGGCTACAATATTGAATGTGAGAAATATAGATTGATATAGATCTTGGCATGGCGAATCCAATGATGTTACAAGTATATTAGTTTATAGATGTTAATAACTAGAAAGTTGCTTTTTGGACATGTTCCAGTCTTGAACTGGTATATCAATATGTGTGTTGCAATTATCAAAAATACCTTTTCAAAAAAAGGGAATTTGTTTATTGACTGTTATGGCTAAAAGTATATTTTATTTTGCGTATAATAATCAGAAATTCTCTCTTTTCAAAAATAACTCCAAAAAGCCAAACACTTAAAATTCTAATTGAATTTATTATAAGTAACGATATTTATCGAAATCTATCAGCTTAATATTTTTACTTACAAATACAAATACTTTTCGTTTATAAAATTATAAAAGAGTGCAAAAGCTTTACAATTCACTTTTTATAAACGAACATCCTTTTAAGAAAAGCCACCAAATAAACCAAATCTTCTAACCACTGACCGTTTATAGATATCTGCTGATATTTATACAATAAAATAATTACCATTTTCCAATTAAATCCTGACCAAAACATATTTTTTTAATAATAATTTATATTTTTAAATTACCATTTATAATTTTTAACTGACCGTTTTATTTATTAATAACTGATAATTTCTTTAATATTTACTGACCGTTTATCGAATAAAAAACTGACCAAATGTATAATAAAAATGATGAATAGTTTTTATCCTTCGTGCATTATCAAGTATAATTAGAATTTCTGGTTATTTTTTTACTCTTAATTTTCACATTTAGGAGTAATTTTCCCTATCAAAACGATTCCTCTAATAATTTATTAGAAACAAGAAGACTGAAAAAATATATTTTAATGTACATTAGATGCGACTTAATATATATATATTTATTTTCCATAGAGCTATTTTTGACATGTCTGCTGTCTTTGCTGGCAGCCGTGGGTTTGGCAAATGACGTTTGACATGGACGTACGTCGATAAGATATTTCTCACTCTTTTCCCCTGGTCTGTAGGTTTAATTTATTTGTTTTGCAGTCCTAGTGCTTCAGGAAAACAACCAAAAATGGTTACTATAATCAAAAATCAGCTGCTCAAACATCTATCAAGGTAAAATATTTTTTGTACACAATTTTCCATTTGTTGCTCTTGTTTTATTTATTGATATTTGACATCCGAGGAATTCCTGATAACGACTTAAACCACAATAGATTTTATCTTAATCTTTACAAAATGAATATTATCAAACACGTACTGATAACAAAAGGCCTTGTGATTTTATAAACTAATATGTCCGCTTTTAATCAGACGATTGTCTAATTGGATATGAATTGATTCAATAATTTACGTAGGTATTTTTAATAACTGGTTTGTTTTGTTCGCTGCTTTGATTGCGGCACCGCACTTTATGATCCGCGCGTAAATAAATTCAAGATGTTTTGATTATTTGTTTATTTCTTCACCATTCATCATTTTTTATAGCCGTTGAATAAATTATCATCGTAATTACCTTTCTGCTTTTATTTTTATAATTTTTCTTGCATAATAATATGTAAAATAAATAAAAAAGAATTGGTTTCAATTATCAATGTAACATATTGATAGCCAAACCAATAATAATATTATTCCAAATTATTGTTATGACTATAATTATTATTAGCCTGTGTTTATACAACATGAAAGTACATTATTGAAAACGTCACGAGGCTATTAGGCATAATAAGAGTAATAATTAAATAAATAGGATTTGTGCTTCAGTGAAGCATAAAAATAAAATAAATATTTCATTGGTTTTTTAGTGAGGAAAAGTGAGATTGAAAATTTCAGTATTGTTGAAATATTTTCTAGTCTTTGGTGTATAGTATTTCATCCAAATGAACAACAATTGAACATCTTTATTATTCCTATTGATCTATCTATTTTCCACATTAGTCATTAAACAATTGCCATGTAAAAAATTATAAACATATGGTTTACATTGATAAGAAAGTCAACCAAGTAAGTTCCAATTAAATATGAATCGTTTGAATTTAATATTGAAACTCCACTAATCATCTTCAGTCGAAATCAAACATGTAAGTTCCGACAAATTCTCCTTCAAAACATAAATAATAGTACTCGTCTGAATTCATGACCCCACAAAATATTCTGACATATACTATTGTTGCCAATTCTTTACCCGAAAGTCAACTTACTTAGGTGTTTTTAATTTCTACATCTTTGAATGTCAAAACAGATGCTGTCATATATTGATTATGAATTTGTGCTCTAAAGCAGGTTGACTGTGATGTCAGCACTCCCGCCCACCCAATCACTCCAAATACTAAAGAGAGTGACTAATGAAATAATCGTTCTTTCATAGACTGAATTCTTTTATCCTAACCTTCTTCCAAAAAGAGAGATTGAGCAAATGACTTAGGAGCAGTTCTAATACAACAACTTCCGTTGTGATGTTTTGTTAGAATTCCATAATTTATTCCCTGTCCGTGGCGTCCAAAAGCGAACATGATACAAAACAAATACTCTGACTCCTACCTAATATCTTTTGAGATTTTTGTAAGTAACATATCTTAATATTGGTTTTTGTTTTCAGCAGTCTTATTTTTCTTGGGTATATCTTTGTTATCTAATTTCTTTGCTGAATAAAATAATCAAAAATCCTTCTTACTTTGCAACCAAAGTTGGTTACTACAGTAGTGACACTTTTGGTCCTAGATAATCAAATGATATCATATTCCACTATCATTGTCGCCTACATACTATCCTTCAGCACTCATTCATTGCGTTTATATTCATTAAATTTTTGTCTTGAAGTTGTCAAAAATATTTATCTAGATACATTGTATACTTAAATAATATTTATATACCTATACCAACCATAAATAAATAATTATAATCATTAAGACTGACAACAACCAATGTGACCTTTGCCATTTTCATAAATAAATGCATGATAAGTATGCATTGTCATTTCTCAGCCTAAAACTATATGTTTAATGTATATTCTGCCACATATTTCAATATTTATTTATGAATACAAATCTAGGTTCTTAGTATATATTCCGATATATTGTTATAAATATCTCAGCCGCTTTTAACTCAACCACTATTAGTGAACAAAGATGTTTATTGCAATCACTGATTTTCAAGGTGACCGGTGTCTTTACAAAATAATCTTAATATTCACATTTGTGTTAATCCACTACCAGTCATACTTATTCGACAAATAAAAATAAACAAGTAAAATTCTCTTATTTTCTTGACAAAGTATTTCAACGAATTTACTTTAAGACAATTTGCTATAAATTTAACCTCCTTTCAGATAGGGTAAGACTATACAGATGCTGTTGGAAAAAGACATCTGTTAATTTATCTCTACACTCCATTTTCAGTATTAGGTTTGATACATACTCATAATAGATTTATTGAGACGTCCATTTTAGAATTCATATTAAAACAGCATTTGTGAAGATTCCTGAGAAATCATTCAACTGTAATTATGTTTATGTTTTTGAATGGCTGCAAATAAAGCGTTCAAACCGTTACATCAGAACCAATGGAGATTTACTTATCATGTATTGTCTTCAGTCGTGTCATGTCAAAGAACAAACAACATAATATTATCTACTTTCTTGAAACATTTTGCCCATAGTGCAAAATAGCTATATCAAATCATATTGTAAATGAATCATAGAAATTAGGTGTATATTTATTTGTTTCACCACGTAGACCAGGGGCTCCCAACCCCGTGCCCGCGGGCGCCATGGCGCCCGCCGACCAATTTTGATGCCCCACCAACTCATTTGGGCAAATCGTTTAATCCCCGGGTTTTCGGATTTCAAAATTCCTGGAAGAGCTAAAAAAAAAAAGTGTCACTGATAATTTGGGAAAATCGGTAAATTCCTGGGTTTTCATATTTCAAAATTCCTGGAAGAGCTAAAAAAAAAGTGTCACGGTGATAATTTGGGCAAATAGTCAAATTCCTGGGTTTCCTAACCTTGAAAAAATGTCCCCGAAAAACGCCCTACTTAATATTTTAGAATGCGCTCTAGGGTCCAAAAAGGTTGGTAACCCCTGACGTAGACTGTCATTCTAAGGAGATCAAATCATAATATGATTATATTTTCCTCGCTTCCAAATGATGCAACCAGGTTAAGCATAGGTCCCTGATTTTTTTAAAGGTTATACTTTCTGAATAATTAAGTTAGTCTTTTTTTTATTGCTGTAGTTGGTCACTAAATTTAAAAAATATATTTTTTAGAATTTTTTTAATCAACTCTGCTCCCAATACGGGGCTCATAAACAGAAGTTGCTTGTTAAGAACTGGTTATTCGTCCAATCACTCAACATCTTTTGACAGATGGGGTTACAATAGTACTAATAGTTAGGGCCATTAGAGGTGAAGTGATATTTCAGAAAAAAAAAAAGTTAGAACACATCTAAAAGTATTGTAAAAGTGAAGTAACATAAAATAAAAATATGCAATCCACAAAAACACCAAGTAAAGATGTGATTGTACTTACAAGCTCGAGAAAAAGTTTTACCATTTTACTAGTTGGCTCACTTCACCTCTTGAGGGTTCATATGAATGTTTTGTTCTGTCCAAAAATTAATGTATTATCAAAAACAACCAATATATGATTCTATGTTATGCACACATCCGTGTGGTGCATTTCATCTTATTCTAACAGGCTTAAAGAGTGTCTAGAAATTTGTGAATAATGTTCTATATTTATACTTTAACAGCTTAACGACCGTGGACGCGTATTTGACTCTTTGAAAAACAAAGGTTGCTGGCCGGTGGGCGCATATATGCGTATAGGCGAAGTATCTGGAAGCTAAGAAAATTAAATTTTGTAAAGATATCTCAATTTGCTTACAAATTATAGTGAATTTAGTAAAATTACAATTATTGCGAATTTTTCGCAAAATTTTATTTCGCCAGGTGAAGATTTATAAAAAAAACTCGCGGTCGTTAAGCTGTTAAAGTATATTTTATACTTTGTAATTTATTTCGATCTCTCTTTGTGTGTAAGCTAGCTCCTTTTTGTAATTTCAGAATTGTCACATGTGCTATTTATAGCCTGGAATATTAAATAATGTTTATCTTTCTTTTTCGAGTACCTTTTTTAAACTGTAATGGGAGCTGAAGTCTCCGGGCATTATGAAACAAGTATATTTACTCTGTGGTGTCAGTGAATAAATATATTCATGTAAAAATGTTTGACTGACCTAATCTAGAGATATGATCTCTCTATTTTTGAATACTCTAATTATACTATCAATCCAAATGTAGGGATATTATTTGTTGAGATGTCAATGAGAATTTGATCAGCCAGCAAAAGATTAAATGTTAATTATTTATGAATTATAAGTATATCGTAGGAAATTTTGTAAACAAATTTTTGACAGCCTACAATATGACAATTCATAAATAGTTCTCCCTTGATTTGCATGATTTTATTTTTATGCAGCCTAAATCTAAATCCTAATTCTAAATTTTTAACTACTTGACTGAAATCTTAACCAAGCATATTTATTTTCCTAAAAATTGTGAGTCGACAGTTGCAATGGCAGTTCATTTGATCAAAATACTGTCTAGAAAAGTAGACATATTCAACTTTGTGTATTTACCGAATTGCTTGAATATTTTTTTTTGTTCTGTTTGTGTCAATCCTGTTGTTTTATGTACTACATTTATTATAATTGTCAAATGCATGTCACATTAGCGTCAGTTGTAATGCCATCCATTTTCCTTTTAATTTTACAATAAATAAATATTACTTTTTTTTCAGGTTCACAAAAAATCTTTCCCCAGAGCAGATTAGCGTAAGCGCACTACGAGGCCAGGGTTCTCTCTCGTCGCTGCAGTTGGACGAAGCCGTTCTCACCGAGTTACTTGAACTTCCAGCATGGATGCGACTCGCTTCAGCCACCTGCGGAAGGGCCACTTTCAGGGTACACTGGACCAAGCTAAAAACAATGCCTATAGAATTGGTGAGCTATTCTTATCTCTATAGCTATTCCCGTGGTTGAAAATGCAGCCAAAGCTTAAAGTGGTATTACTAGTATTAATTGGCATCTCTTACTATATTTGTTTATTAAAGTTTAATAAAATATTCTTAAAGACCACACATTTGACAAATTACACTTATTATGGTTTTAGTTAATCAAAATTGTTATCATGAAAAATAACTTTGTTATAGCAGGAAACTACTGGTATCCCGTTAATCATTTATCGCAATGACGAGTGTATTATGTTGTGCTATAAAAAAAACTACACCGTCTGTCTTTGAGTCTGGCAATAATATTATCAAAATTAGTCATAATGTTGGCTGTATTTGTTTCAAAGATAACTAGATATGCTAATTTAACAGTATTTGTTTATTTTAGTGATGGAATGAAAAACAATCCGCGAAGAAAGCATACTTTCTATTTGGATGCGTGGTGCGAGGCTAGAATTCTTGAATATACATTTGTTTTTTAACAGATGTGAAAATGAAGCATAAAAAGACCCATTAGTTATCTTCTGGTTATTTCCCTAGCCTCATCATAAATCATATTCCATTTTGAAAAGAGAATGAGTGACTAACTTGCAGCAAGTTATCATTAAAATACAATAAGAATGCTCCTAAGAGTCCAAATGCTCCACAACAAATTATAATTTTTAATTGAACGAGGATAGAATTAGGGCATCCATTCCCGCACCCCTTGTTTGAATTTGGGATTTCAGGATTGATATTTTGTTCAGGATTCGTGCTTTCGGGATCCTGAGGTTGATCACTTACTATTGTTTCGGTAAATTCTTAATTCAGAAATAATTGTTGACTCAGAGACCTTTTTTTAGCTATGTCTTAAAAATGTGTCGAATTAACAGATTCCAAAATTATTCTCAACTCTATGACCTTTTTCAAGTGTTCCATCTCTGTTATGCTTTCTTTTAAAGCTCTATTTAAGGATTTTTAAGTGTTACACTAAATCCCATGATTGGTACTGAGACGATCCTGGGATTTCGGGATCCCTGATCCTGGCACTGGAAGCCCTAGATGAAATATTGAGTTTTTCCACTTGAAAAATATTTTCAATGTTAGAAACACGCAAGGATGTTGAAAACAGACTTTCATAGTGTTAATTGATTATGTTCAATTACTGCAATATGCGCAAAGAAATTTACTAATCAAGAGAATTAAATATTTACAGAATTTGGAGGATGTTCAAATAATAGTGGTGACATGTGCCGAGCCTCGAGGGGGCGGAGACACTCCGAGCCCTGCCCCTTCACCCGCTCTACCTCCACAGCGATACAGCTTTATCCACAAAGTCATCGACGGCATCAGCATCACTGTCAACACAGTCAGAATAGAGTTTACCAGTCCTGTCTTTGTTGCTACTGTACAGGTAATTTGAATAAACGATAATTGAATATGAATTTAGCACCAAAACATGTTTTAATGGCTAGTCAAATCAATTTAATGGTTAATGTAAATTGGATTCATCAGTCTCAAAATTAACATATAAAAAATGTTAAGACGCGTTGTAATATTCTATTTGTCTTGAAGTATCGTAAAATTGAAGTAACCTCAGTTAATACACATTGCAATAGTGTTATCTCAGTAAAATAAAAATATGCAATCCAACAAAACACCAAATAGAGACGTGATTGTACATAAAAGTCCAAGAAAAAGTTTTACCATTTTAATAGATGGCTCACTTCACCTCTAGAGGACCCATATATTTTAGTTTATATTATACATATAACTTTAACTCTATTGTATTAAATATTATGATTAGTAAGAGAAAGAAATGCTGAATTTTGAAAGAAGTGACAATTTATATTAATAATTTGGCTGTGTATTTGGAAATCCTGTGTGTGCATCTCCACCATGGTGATAGTCACTAGTAGCTACTGTCTGTTTGCATGTACAACTTTCAAAACAATCAAACTAGTGTACTCAGAATTTTTCGAAGGAATGAAGTTTGAAGGGGCCCCTTGTTTGCTCACATTCATACAAAAATTCATTGAAGAGATGGCATTTCATAATTGGAAACCTTTTGGAAGAAACCCAAAGACATTAACTACGCTTATAATCTCTTGAGTTGCAAAGCTCGATGATATTGAAGTATTATAATGATTTTGTATTTCTTTTTGTAGATGTCACAGATCGTAGTAGAGTCCAGAACGCCACAGTGGCAGCGAGGTGACCTTCGTCTCACACGTCTAAAGGATCCTCAAACTTCACAGCTTCTTATATTTAAGGTAACTCATCATGATCAATCACTTTTACCTTGGCTAAAATTGCGTTATAATTGTGGCATCACGGCTATAGGCCTTCAGTGTTAATAAATTATTGAATGATTTTTTTCGCAACTCATAAACAACTATTCTACAATGAGTTAGCTCAGGGAAAGAAATTCAATATTGTAAAGTTAATAGCCTGCACAACTAAGAAACATGTATTTCATGTCTTAAAAATAATGACTACTGGTAGGGAGGGATACACCATCATCAAACTATAACCAATAGTCGACAAAGGTCGAAGATAAAAATAGTAAAACAGCTGAATCTTTACTGTTCATCTACTAAGCCTTTGTAATTGAATCGGAATTTTTGTGATGGTTTTCAGGAAGTAGCGTGGCAGTCGGCACGAATAGAAGCACGGGCAGTCAAAGAGGGAGGCGGTCTTCCCCCGCTGAGGCTTCTCACTAATCAAGCACATTGCCGCATCACCATAAAAAAAAGACTATCAGGTATGTTACATATGGTTATATATTTTTAATAAAGGTAATATACTTATTTATTTGCAGTATAAAAGTATGCATTTAAAATCAGTTTGAAGCAGTACCTATAATGTTTTTTATGTGTTACAGATTGTTTCGTTGTGGGATCACGCTTAGTTTTAATTCTGGAAGAAGCATTATGGGTACTGACAGACCGACAGCTGGGGGCCGCTTTGGCCTTTGCAGACTCTCTTGCAACTCTCGTCAGAGGCGCCACTTCACAAGTCACTAGGGAAAAGGCGCAGAGAAAACTTGAGGTCGGTTTTACATCTGTATCTTGTATTCAACTGTTGTTATGAGTGCTTGGATCAATGTGCTTAATTCTAATATATTCTTTATAACCATAGGAAAGCGGTAATTTTTCAGATGAATATCTAAAACCTTACTGTGCATCTACATAAATACTTTATTCATGGAATCTAATAGATTGATTGGGAACTAATGTTGAAATTATCAAATGTTTCAGACGTTACCGGAGTATCTAGCGGCCGTTTCACAAGCCGGTCGAGCTGGAGTAGCATCGAAAGCTCGTCCTACCGATCCACTGCTAAAACTGTTTGCTAGACATGACGTCACGGAAACTTCATATCATTTCTTATCACAGAGAATAGACTTACATCTCTGTGATGATCCAGGACGTGAGTTGTTTCATGTTCACAAAATTGTTATGAGCCAAGTCAAGTCTCTCTTTGATATAATATATGTGATATATTGCTGTGGTAAAAAAATTACCATAGCTATCAGATGTGTCTTGGCTGAAGTCCTGGCAAGGTCAATATCAAATTCAGACTCTAAATCTAATATTTGAGATCTTATGCATGACTGTTTGTGATCCTAAAAATGTTGATCTTGAGTGAATAAAAATTCTCATCGAGTTGATCCTCTAGTAGCCTAATAATTGTTTTTAAAATGTCTAGCTATAATTATTTAATTTTTTAATATGTTAAAAAGAAACATTTATGTTAAAACTACTACCAATGATTCCTGATATAAAATTTTCAGCTTAGAGGATTATTAATAATGCAGTAAGATATCAATGTTGTAAAAAAATTAATTACAAAATTTTTCCATACATATGAAACTGGTACAGCTTGGAATTTAACCTTTTAGCTGCTGTAGATAATTAATAGTAATTACCTAGCATGCTGGCTATAATTTGCAACTATTAATTTAATTAGTTATCGACAAGATAACTCGTCTCTGGCGTGTTAAGCACGAAAATTTTTACGAGATATCTCGTCTGGCAGCCATCGAGTTAAAGAACAATTCTTCCATGTATCAATAAGAGTCTTCAACCCGGTATTTAGTGGGAAGAATGCCACAATACTTCAGGATTGTTGAGAAGCTATGCTTAAGTGTGAAAATAAGTAAATTGAGGACTAGTTTTGATTGTGAATATTAGCAATAAAATTAACTAGCTTTTTTTCACAGCGGGGCGATCATCTCATCCATCTCTAGCTGCAGGCGCTGCTCTTCAAGTGTCTTTACAGAAATTGCAATTAGATTACTACCCATATCATTTGGCATCATCAGACAGAAATCACTGGCCCGGATACAGGTTAGTCAGTAAAAATATCAATATATTATTGTTTATGTTCCAACTTGAACTGATGATTATTCACTGCTTAGCAAAATGAAGGCGCTGATATGTGAGGGGGAAATTTTGATCTTATTTTAAGTTTAAGTGTAATATAGGTAATTTTAAATTAAACTTCATAACTTTGTTACTTTACATGTGTTGCAAATTGTGACACGTGTTTCACCTCTTTAACTTTTCCGGTTCTAAGCTCAAGAAATGCGACCCCAATGCCCACATTTTCTTAAAAATCTATTTTAATATGGGTGATACAATGTTTATAATTAAGGTATTCTTATATCATAGTTTTTTGGATCTTTTGTAGTTTATATAAATACGCGATAATGCGATAACAAGATAAGCACCCGCTTATCAGCGATCGTTCGTTAGATAACTGGGCTGAACGCGTCAGCTGCAAATTCATATTTGTACTGGAATGACGTCTTTTTTACGCGCAACATAAAATTTGATTATTTATTAAAAAACCATGGATTTTTATAAAAAAATGTATGAGGAATGATGCGGAGAGATATTTTAAAGCCCTTAGACTATGAAATTCATAAGAATAAGGCCAATAATGAGGAAACCACTGGGGTCCCTAAACGACCCCCATCGGCAGAGAAGTATTTTTCTAGTCTCCGAGCCGCGAGAGTTAAGAACCATCCTTGGATAGAACATAGCAAGGTTTACAAATGAATTGATTTGTTAACCTATCGTGTCAAAATTTGTAACACAGCAAGTGGAGTAAAAAACTTATCAAGCTTAATTTTATATTAAATATTATCTTCCACAAAGTTACCGTAGAATCCATCGAAAATAGTAATGTAGGCAAGTCAAATATTTTTTTATTTTTGGCGACTGCGCTCGGATGTTGGCTATATTTAACAACAAACTAAACTATGATAGATACATATAACATACAATTATATCACATCAACATTACGATAATGACTCCCCAAACATATAAATACATCATCTGCTTAGTGCAAGAAGTCACCGACTGAGGAAAAAAATCCAAAAACCTATAAACAACTTCTTACACTCTGTTGCTCTGAAAAAACTTTTCTTTTTTAAAATAGTGATTTAATTTCGTTTGAAATCTCTCAAATGATACTTTAAATAGAATTTTTTGACTTCTTGTATTTATAGTTGAGAAATACAATTTCATAAAATGCTCTGCTTTGCCACTGAGTTCTAGTTATTCTGTGCCTGTCCCACCAGTATATTTTTTAATTTTCGATAAATCGATATCTTAAATTATGACTGTATTTTTTTATTGCATTTGTATTTGCAGGGAGTCTGCTGGGCCACATAGTCAATGGCTGCGGCAAGCTTTAACAAATTTCCGTGGCAGTCTTCTCAATCTTTTAGAACCTCAAGCACAAGTAAGCAATGATTTGATACTATGGTAAAGATAAAAAGAGGCACGAATATATGCTCAAACAAAATAGCTTGCACGATTGCTTGTGTCCGTGCATTTTCACCATCACTTCATTAATCTGAAAAATTACGCCTATAATCTTGTTTTCTTATAATCCCTCCTATACCTTATCAAAAAATAGGTCATCCATCCAAAGTGAATTATTGACTTGGCATTTAATCTCTGGTGTCCTGTTTTTAAAGGAAGATTAAATACTGCAATTTTCTTGCATGAACATCTTTATAACTTTGTAATTGATATCTCAGTAATAATTTTTAATGTCTTTAGAGAAATAGCGAAGAAACAGCCGACTATCCTTTGGATCCATCTTCACTAGGAACTCCGCCCACTTCACCACCACCAAATGCAACAACTCCAGCACGTAAGCATTGCATTGACACTTAATTTATTCACTATATCATATCGATCTGGGACCTATGTTTATACTAAAAAGTAAATTAATTATTTTGCAATATTTTGTTTACAATGGGGACCATGGATTAGTGTTGCAACATTAAAAATCATTACATTTTTTACACTTCAATAGCAACAAAGTGTTGTAGTACCACAAATAAAATTTGGAAAACAAGGCACTAGACTTTATTGATTATTCATTGTCCAGTCAACCCTCCTATAGAGCTCCTTGCTACAGAGCAGTTTTCTATAGCGCAAATTACATATTTTGTAATTATGTGCATTGGAAGAAACAAAATATAACTTATAATAGGGTAAAAATAGCAACGTATTTAGTTATACAGTTTTTATATTTATTAGTAGAACGATAGTTCTGACAATGGCGAAAACCAAAATAGTTATCAACTAATAAATATAAAAACTGTAGAACTAAATATGTTGCTATTTTTACCCTACTATAATGGAGTTCTACCAAGTAAATGCCAAGTCAATCAACAAAAAATATAACTTCCACACTTATGAAAAATCTAACAATAGAAAAAGGTCAGTCAAAATGTGTTGATGTGTTGATTTCGTTCAGTTTACAAAATACAATTCAAAAAGTATAATCCTAAATTTTGTATGGGTGCCTATTCTTCTATATGGCAGGTTTCTATAGCGCGATTCCTATCTCAGCACTATAGAAGGGTTACCTGTATTTATGACAGAAATATTATCAATTGTAAATGATTAATTTCTAACTCTTTCAATTTTTAGCCCGCAAGCCATGTTTTATAAATAATTTAACTAGAGATTGTCTACACGGCGATTTTTTCAGATTCCGGAAACTCACCAGCGAGAAAATTTGTTCTTCAGCAGTTGGCTAAGCTTATGACCTCATGCATTATTCTGCGACTGGAAGATTATACACTATACAAGGTAAAGCGAAACAACTTTACAACAGAATTAAATAGACTGGTTGTTTTGAAAATATATTACTTTTCTCATGTGATGTGTGGATGGATTGATATAGATAATTTTACAGCTGAACATCAATAAATTCAAATAGTTTCAATCAATATGGAGGTTACATTGTGACTTACGATATTAGACGCACATGATAAACATCAATGTTATTCTTTTGTCCGTTGCCTTATGTAAATTACATTATTGTTATTTCAGGTGACGACGGGCGATAGGAAAGAAGCACCAAAGGCGTTTGTCTGTGGTGATAGAGAACGATTTACTTTACCTGATGAAGTGAGAGCGCTGCATTTAGAATTCACGCATTTTTATTACCCTGGTGATATCCAATT
Source organism: Himalopsyche anomala (assembly GCA_031772345.1). Classification (NCBI taxonomy): domain Eukaryota; kingdom Metazoa; phylum Arthropoda; class Insecta; order Trichoptera; family Rhyacophilidae; genus Himalopsyche; species Himalopsyche anomala. Next base: position 27,766,103 of record CM062829.1, read on the forward strand.
TCCAGGTAAATATATGTTTTTAAACTATGTCTACTCCCAATGTGGAGCATATGGACTCCTTCCTAATAGAGTTTTTTTCTACGAGAACTTGCTGCTCAGTTAATTAAACTGTCATTTTCGTAGAGAGTGGGGATATAAGGATAGGGTTAGAAGCAACGTTCCCTCTAATTTTTCTATTGTGTGTGCGGACCATCAACTTCTGTGAGTAGTAAATTTTCAGCAAAATAAAAAATGTGCACAAATATAAAAATTTGGTGAAACAAACTTATTTTTACAATATTTCTATGTGCAGCCTTGTGCGGGGATGGAAAAATGTGTGCGAACACATTTTGGGAAGTGTGCGCGCGCACACCTTAGCGGGAACATTGGTTAGAAGTAGATAATCATTCTTGCCACACAATATTTTTTAACATTGGATAAGTAAGTGGTGGGAGGGAATTTCAGACATTCATAAATCGACTGAAAATCTTTCCGTAACGGGATTCAGACCTGTGAGCTCCCCAACTGCAGCAAGCGACGATGACCACTTGACAATGAACCAGAATATATTTTACTTTACACTAATGTTGCAATGGAAACAGATGCACAATGAATTATATATGAAGCCTTTATCGATTACATGGCAAGTATTATAACCTTTTTTCTTTCAGTTCCGTCCCCCAAACTGTATGTGCAAGTGAATCCTGTGAGAGTGACATTCGACTTGGCCAGCTGCCTGTGGTGCAATTCCTTCGTGCTGAATCTGCTGAGCTGCGTTCAAGCGACACAAGCAGCAGGCATGGCGGGTGAATCGGATCTCGCTTACGTGGATGTCATACTAGAAGCAATCATGCCGAGAGTGAGTGTTTATTTGCAACAGACAATAATATTCAATATCCCGATTCTTAATTCATTTCTGTGTTCAATTAATTTAAAGTTAGATTACAAATTTCGTGTTCAAGGGGGAAATCGACATGTTTCATTCTTGATTGAATTTTGCACGATAACATACACTTAATCAAGGTTTACCGTAATTATTTTACAGATAATCGTAGATGGGGGGAAAGACCATCCAGCTCAGAAGGATCGGCCCAAGTATCTCCAGGCACAAGTTTCCAGAGCAACCATAACAAACAAAAGTGAAAGCGGGGGAGATTTGGCGACCTGCCTCTCTGCTTGTGCTGTCTCTTCTCTTCTTTCGCCCGCTTGTTGTACGGACACTATGCTGAAGCATGCAGAAGGTAAATTGAAAACTATTATGCTACCATTTGAACCGAGACAGAGATGCCCGGAGGATGGGTGAGAAGTCAGCCTCGGACCTACACAAGATATGAACATTGTTTTGAAAAATTTTGTTCCTGTTCATCACTTAAATATTCTGTGATCAAAATTTTTCTCACACAACGAAATGAATGAACCACAACAAAAATGCTTGTGAGTTGAAAGTTGCCTAGCAAGTCATGAAAGTGATCTGAGACCAGTAATAAAAACCTTCTAGCTTATTTTGCTGTTATGAAATTATGTAAAAATGTATCCATTTTTTTATATTTAAAATAAATTAATACAATTATCTGTTTCAATTACACTGATAATTTATTGCAGGAGAAGACCGAGGGCCTCTTCCGGTGGGCAAGGATGCTCTCCGGTCTCGAGCGCTGTGGGGTGCTCCACGAATAGTGTGGTGCGCACGTTTAGAGCCTGTCTGGGCTGACTTTTGCGGTGCCAGGGCCTCTCCGCATCGACCCACACCTCTGCTCGATGCCGTGCCTGTCACTCTTTGGGTAACAACTGATTATGAACATTCGTACTTTGATTATTGTTATTACTACATGAAAATAATTGTTAATTGTTTGTTGAAAAGGTTACTTCTCATTTTGCTAATGACATTCTTTCTGTTCACACAAGTGTGAAGTGTGTAAAACTTAAACTTCGTAGAATGGATATTCGAAACTGATATTTAATGTTTTTGTTGACATTAAAATTTTTGATCTAAATACTTTTTTAGGTCTACATGAATATGGATAATAAACCTGATCAAACCAACGGTGCCTCAAAGACCTCCGCCTATAACAATAACATCGCAGAAAATGGCATTCCAAAGCGACTCAGTAAAACTGAGAAAACTCCACAACAGCAACTGGAAGACGGTAAATAATTAAAGTTATGCAATAATTCATAGTTTACAATGAAAAGAAATGTAACACGGGACTAGGTCTAAGATAAATTAGTAGCGATCACCTCACGCTAGTAGAATTGCAGCTCATTTTCAACGATGAAAATATTTTTTGATGTCTATCTCTATATCTCTACTGGGGTCAAACCCTGGGCAATTGATGACCTTTTTCTGGACAATTTATATTTAACAATAATCTTATTCTACACAAGCCATCTCCATAAATATAAAAACTTGGTTTGCTATTGCATATTCCAATATCTGTCCCCTGTCATGTTATAACCAGAAATCATCATTTGCTGAATTGTAGAGTTAAATAACACTATTAAATGAACAACTATCATATAAACATACATTTAATGTTGTTTAAAACATATAAATAAAAAAAAATTCACCATGTATATTTGTTGCAGAGTTATCAATAGAAGGCGAGGCAGACATGCAGATAGTTGCTCAGTGCAGCCAGCTTGTGTCTGTTCAGTTGAATCATTATCAATACCTGATGATTCTCCGACTGGCTGAGAAACTGACGGAGCTTGCTGCGTTTCTTGCTCTGGACAGTGCGAGGGTGGCGGGACCTAAAGCTAGAGCAAAGTAAAATGTTATTCATTTTCTCGTATCTTAGTTCATGTTTGATAGCTGGAAACAAAGCATTCTGCTTACTCTCGTCAAACTCACTTTATTTTGAGAAAATGATCAAATGCCTCACTCTGAATTTTCACATTCATAATTTTGTATTGTAGCTTTGCTACAAATCTCTAAGTCTGACAAAAGTCAAATCTTTATAAAGTGATCATTGGATAGTTTGAGTAGTTCAATAGCTAAAATATGAATGTCAAATAAGTTATTCAGCACACTGTTTACATTTCCAAATTTAATGTTTTCTAATTCCTTAAGAGAGCATTTACGCATGTCCGCTACCTAGGTGAAGAATTTGACCACCACACTGCATCTCTAAGATTCCCTGTCACCAGCCAATAGCTTTGCTTAGTCCCATTACATCCCAGCATCCTTAAGTTCTGCTGAGTGATCGATATTCCAAAACTCATCTAGGGCACTAGAATCTCACCGCAGCATGCGACCTGGCTATTTCAAATTTCTGTCTGAGACCGCCGACTTTACAGGTCGATGCCTAGTCTCTTCTCTATTCTTATGGTTCCTCACGAAGTACCATCTCGCCCTAAATATCGAACGTAAGAATCTATTCTCTTTTTAAGATTATTTAAGATTTATTAAGTTTATGATTTTTCTCGAGTCTTTTTCAAGTGACACGATTCTTTACCATAAAGCAGCAAAGCATTACCAGAAGTGTTTAACAAATACATTTGGCTTTAACTGTATACCATAAAAAGCAAATTTATAAGAAAATATCATTAGTAATCCTCCGGTCTCAATTATTCAGGATGTTTAAGACCGCTGTATTAATAGAAAACCGAAAATCAGTATGCTTCATTTTTATCATCTAATAATTTTTTGCTAAGTGTGTTGCTTAAAGTTAAAAAAAAGTTTTAAAAATCTTGTTATAACATTGTTTTCCATTTTCAGGAGTATGACAGTTGGCTGCATAATTCCTCAAGTGGAAGTGACTCTTGTTCTTCCTTCCTGCTGTCCTGGAAAAGAATCTTCTAGAGACTTGGATAGTGTTCTTCCTGACTCGTCTAGCTTAATGGATTTACATCAGAACACTGGTAATTTAAGATTGTTATATACAAAATAAATTACCGATAAAACTATCTGTTGTATATTCAAATAATTTATAATAGCAAAATATATCATTCCACAAGAATTATAAAGTACATTCAGTATAGTTTTGACGATGATGAGACCACAAAAAGCGATCAAATATATTTTATATTTCTCATGAATATGATAACTTTGTTATTCCAGTGGTTAAATATTACTGATTGTATTTATTGATTTGGCATTTACTTGGTAGAACTCCATTTCAATAGGGTAAAATATCAAGGTATTTCAGTTCTACAGTTTTTAAAAAAGTTAAAGGTTGATAGCTATTTCGGCTTACGCCATCGTCAGAACTATTCTACTAACTACTGATTGTTATTCAAGCATTGGAATAGCAATATTATCAATTTTATATTTAAAATTAATTTTCACAAAGTTACAGAAATATAAATGGTATGTCTTGATTTATACAGTCATTTTATATAATATACAATACAAATTGAAACGTACTCAAAATATTGATATCCTCATAAAGATGAAATAAAAACTATTTTTTATTACAGGATCAGGGACTCTCTGTTATCAACCTCACGGAAATGGGTCATCAAATGTTTTGTCTCAGAGTTCATTGGAACGGCACGCGGCAATGGCATCTTCTCTGCCTTCCGTCATACAGAACACGCTTGTGCCACCCTTACCCGAGACGCCCGGGGAATGGTCGCAAACCGGAAAAGGCGATGTGTCGCATGATGCAAACGTCACCTCACCAGCCCCGAAAGAGGCCATCCCTAATATGGCCAATATTAATGCTAGTAAGCTATTTGTTTAAATTATCCGCTTAGAGAGGGAGCTGGTGTCACAAGAGTAATGTTGTCATACTACTTTGCCTGCCATGGCTGCCATGCGATCTGCAGCAATGATGATTGAAATTATTAATTATTTTTTGAAACTTCACCGAACTATCAGACTTGAAGAATTACATCCTCCACATTCCTACAAAATGGTTTTCAAAACACTTGATATTGCCTATCATTTTTTTTTCTCAATATTGCTAATAAAGACTCATTTCATGACATTTGACAGCTGCAGGCCCTACATTGACTATTTTAGTTATGACTTCTGTGGGCAGCCGAGTTATAATGGTAGATCAATACATTCCTAAGGCATTGACAAAATAAAACTTCTTTTTTACTTTGATATTTTTACAAATTTGAGAAATCAATATATTCCTGTCAAATGTGAACTAACAAAATTTTGCTAGAGACAATCAAATAATCTCTGAATTTAAATTAACTCTTCTACATAATTAACACATGTCAGGTTTTACCATATTATGGCGATACCGTACAAAGAGTGCGTTAAGGTAATAAATTCTCTGAATAATTTTATAACTACAGCACTGATCAACACATCCTTTCCTATATGAATGTCTAATACAATGAATACATATAATTTCCTATTGCAGGTATAACTTCAATGCGTCGAGGATTAACGTCACTGATTAGTTCTCTTGATGCCGCGCTGAAACCGTCAGATCAGAATGTAACTTCTCCTGGACCTTCTCCTGGCCCCGCCGCCCCGTCTGCTACTGACCAGTGGGATACTGCGTCAGTGGCTAGCTCGGATAGTGAACGATATGTCATGGTGCAGTTGGCTGGAGAACAGGATGCACCTGATGCTGCATTCAGGTCAGTTTTTTTCTACGAGAATTTCAGCATGCTAATGGACGACACTATAAAAGTTACTAATATACTAAATCTCATTAACTACAGTTTGTTGACCATAATATGACAGGAAAAAGACACAACATGCAAGCATATAATTTAAGATTTCGACTGAAGGTGCTTGGTGAAATTTCAATATTAAATTTGAATCGTTCAAATTATGTACATTTTACAGTCAGTTCAAGTTCATCCGTGCACTTGGAACGCCTGAAGATGCCGAAAGGCGAAACCCAGGTTGTTCGTGACAAAATCTGTGAAAATGTACATAATTTGAACGATTCAAATTTAATGCAAGCATATCTCAAAAAATATATCTATCTTTAGTATATCTATATTTTCGTATTATTTTTTTAACACTTGTTTTTAACATAAACTGGTGTCATGAGAGGCAAGGGTAACCTGACTGGTCAACGCGTTGCTTTTTTTTTAACCATGTTCTTTCCAAATATGGATCATATGGACTGCAAATGGAGTTTATTTCAATAGGAGTTTTTCTACGAAAACTGCTTGTCGCTCAATTGTTAGACGTCTCTTCTTTTAATAGAATAGGAATAGAAGGATAGGATTAGTGGTTAGCTAATTGTTATATAAAGTATGTAGTTTAGGAAATGTGCGTGAATAGCATTTGTCACAAAACCCGTCACTCGTATGCTGCTGTAATTTTCTCATTGTAATAAAATATGTTCTTGAATTCTTAACTGGGATTAATTTTATTTATATTGTGTTTAATATGAGATGTACTTAATTTATTAGATTATGGGAAGGAACTGGTGTTACTGAAGCGACCGTTGAAGTGGCTGCAGAAGTAATTGAACATTCTTCATCACCGAGCGAGAGATCTCTCGCCAGCTCCTGCCGAAGAAGAGATTTGGTAAGTTGCAAAATGAAATATATCACCGTGACTTTTTCAGTTGACTAATTACTAACTGGAAATTTATTTCTGTCCCATCTGTTGATAAAAGTTACCAATCGTAGTAGAGATATATAGTGTATAATTTTCTTTGTACTATAGTCATATTTTCTGATAAAAATAGAAAACATCTATTAAATACGGCAGGATTTTGATACTTAGATTTTCTTAACAAATCAAAACATACGATAAAAACAAACAAATGTTAAAGCAGGGAATATTTAAAAAAACAAATACAGGTAATATAAAAGGCACCTAAAAAAAGGTTAGTATGCAGAAATGTCACATAAATGTGTGAAAACAATTCTGCATACTTATTTTTGTGCCTTTTTTATTTCCTGTATTTAAATATTCTTATGAAGAGCAATGCTTCCAAAAGTCCCAAGTTTTGCAGAAAACAGAACTAATTTTTAAAGACACCTCCGTCACAGTAAGACAAAACTGGTTTTATGTTGTTAGGTGTCAATGTCAACTTTCAAACTGCGCCATGTGGAGATGCTGCAAGTATCCCGAGGTTTTCATTCTCGAGTTTTATTGAATGTTGCCGATATCGATGCGGAAGACTGCCCGTCGATCCCGTGGGACGAACTACAGGTTGGTGATATTTTTCTTATTACCTATGCAGTATCAATTTGCTTCTTCGTTTAATTTTCATATTCTACCTTACCAGTATGGTATGGCTATTGTATCTTTTGTTTTCTCTCTTTGTATCTACACTTTTTTACTTTTACACACGCAGAATATAAAAAATCATTCAAATTTATACTACTGAAAATGGCTTGTATAGATTTCTTCGTTACTGGGCTAAGATGTTAGATTTAACCCAAATACACGTTTATGGATCAATCAAAGTTCTTCCTGTAAAAACAAAATTTGCTTAACTTTATAAATGTTTCCTCGTGATACTTAAAATATTGTTTACTCTTGGTTTACTTAGAGATAATATTAAATAATGAAGGTAATGGGAAATAATATCAAATTAGTCGAAGAAAAATTTATACCTTTCTTTTACGGGACATTTTTAAATTGTAAATTGCTGAAATTTCCATGCACATTCACGATGTTATAAAAAACGATTTGACACAATGGTCACAATAAAGATATTGAAGTTTCTAGGGAAACCCTGAACTCTTTAACATATTGCAAAAATCATTCATTCCAAATTTCATATGACTACATTTTATATTAAAATATAGCTCAATTTACTTTGTAACCTAGCAAATTAGAGGGTGCTCCCAATACAGGGGCCCTGGAATGGTTTTCAGCAGTATACAAATATTGTTAGCCAATTTGTATATTTATAAAACGGATGTACCTCTCAAAATGTAAGCCCGGTGAAAAAATTTTGTTCCAACAATGTTTGTTCCTTCATTTTTTTCACCTTCAGGACAAATTTTTTAAAATATGTCATACTTTCCCACCATACATTTTTTTAATTGACGATACATTTTTAAGCTTATATTATTATACCTTAAAGCAGTTTCATTTGAGGTGAGTATTGCATGTATACTGGAGCAATATTAATTTTCATTACAGGTGCTAAACCAATTTTCAATGGATTTTGGCTCTAGTCACTTTCAGACATTTATTTTCAATTTAATACCCATAACTCTGTTATTCCACTTGATGTATTACTGATGCGACTCGTGCTTTGTCTCTTTAAGAATTGTTCTGAAACTTAAACTATCGTGAAAAAATATTTACATGTATCATAAGAATCAGTTCTAAACACTTACTTATTTGTTGATATTGCCATTGATTTGACAAAGGATTATTAATGCAAGCGGTGAGTCATTCCAATCTTCTCGCTGTGTCAATAGTAATATTTATTTATTTAATTAACATTGCATAAGGTTGACAAATTATAAATTTAAAACTTTTACAATGAAGAAAAAAAAAATAGTACAATTTAATATTAAAAGCAGTAGAAAAAAATGACAAGGAAGTCAACTGAGTAAGCTCCGACGAACTCTACTTTGATATATAAAAGTAGTATTCGTCGGAACTCACCCACGTCTACGTGAAATATTCCGCCCTCCACCGTGCATTTCCTACACCTGTGATGTATATTTTTTTTACGATATGTTTGGTTTGAAAATGATTCTCAAAGAAGTATAACACGTATGATTGATACACGACAGTGAAACAACTATGTTATTACATTCCGATTGATTCATTATAATCAAAATGACTAAATATGGATAGGTATTTATTTACTTGTATTAAAAAGTATCCATTATGTGTAGTGAATTTATAATTGAATGAATATTCTCTTAATAGGCTAATGATTTATTATGTGTTGATTGAAAACTTTAATTGTTTGTGTAATAATTTTCATCCTGCAATAATTATTGGAAATCGCATAAACAGGTCAGTGGTGCTCGAAAAATGGCCTAAATTTTTATTATTCATAATATTATTACTGTTGTTGGAAAATGCTTCAGTGTGTGAATCGTGTAATTTTTGGAATGGCGATGAATATTTACTTGTATTTGTTATCGTAATAATTACACCCGGACACCGAATGTCACTTCAGGATCTTTTTATATTCAACTTATCGTTACGTTTGCCAGGACTTCTGAAAAGGCACTGTTAATTTTTATCTGTTGTGATCCACGAACGGTCTTTATTATAATCTAGCAAAAAAAGAGATGAATAACTATTTAGTAGTATGAATTTAATCTATCATTAATCATGGAGGTACCAATCGCAAGACACAATGGCGGATAACAGTTGTCACAATCAAAAGAAACGTTTTTTATAGTAATTAAACAACAAAATATATTTTGTTTTGAGAATAGTATTTGCAGAAAAGTATTTATTGTTGAAATTCCGCATAATTAAATAATAAAGACAAGGTCTGGAGCATTTGTAATTCATATATCCGAGAGTTCTGAAACAGATTATAGAGCAACGATTAATGAAGTGTTTCAGTCTTGTTTTGTATACAAATGTTTGAAAATTCACATAATAAATAAGCATTCGGGAAGATGTCTATATAGTAGAACCTCGATGTAATGAGCTTTGAACATAACAGACTAAATATGTGAGAATTATTAAAAACCTTCTGTTAATGTTGAGTGCTGTCGCTTATAAACAATGTTCTGCGCATAATAATCATGTCATACCGCTAAAATTTGAGCACTCGAGTCATAATGCCATCCTGCTCGTAAGCTATACGTAGCACTGACGTTTGTAACGCTAACCACTGATTCATACAGCTGCACAGCAGTGTAATTTTTTACTCAAAGTGAATGGTTGTATTTATTATTATACTCAATGAGCTTAAATTGTAAATCACAATCAAAAAAATTGCCGTCATTCTACCCTTGAAATATGGACTATGGACTCATCCGCATTAGTCTGTTATATCGAGGCTCCACTGTAGTTGATTAAAGATGCTTATTTGTTAAATTGACACTTACTCCTTAATTCGATCCAGTATACAGGTCAAATACAGCTATGTATTGCAAAGGTCGTGCGACCAGTGCATTGAGTTATCTCGCAACAGTTTCACATTGAAAATCTTTTTTCAGTGCAAAACTTAGTTTAGTACGAAAGTTCATACAGTCTTTGAAACTTTATTTTCCTATTCCTTGCTTAAAAATTTGACCTGTATCGTCTAGAAAATGATAGATTTAGTTCTGCAAGGATTGTCAAGTAGATATCGACGGCATTTGACAATCCTTTTAGAACTAACAAAATTGCCATTTTTTTACCCTACTAAATCAAGATTCGATTTTTATAAATGATTCACACAAATTTATTATTGATATATCTATTTTTAAAAAGATAATCCAATCATAAACAAGAAATTACCAATCACTATTAAAATCATTTCAGATTTATTATCAAAATTTCCTTATCTTTAGAAGTGTGGTTGTTGATTGAAAAATAATTTTAAGAGATTAAAATTGAAAATTTCTTTGTAAAAACTGTGAAGCTACAATTATAATAGGTATATAATAATATATACTTACAATATCATATAAACATATTGAAAAAAGTTTTCTCTCTTCCGTTTATTCATGCTTCTTCACATTTCATTTCTATGTGTTGATTTTGTTCATATCAATATCACCTCAACATAGTAAATAAATATATATTCATAGACAATGACTACAGTTAAGCTTTGACTTGAATTATCGAGATACTAAAAAGAAATAAATATTTCTCAAAAGCCCACCTAAAAATTTAATAAAATACGATGGTTAAATGGTTGATGCAATTTAAATATGAGTTTAAAAAAATGGCTCCTCCACGAAGTTTACAGACTAATTCCCCGGACACCTGTGTGCTAATAAGAGAATTCAGTGTAATGAAACATAAATCATTTTAATAGCTAAAATATGAGTTGAATTAAAATCTATGAATCTATTTATCGACATACATTGTAGAAAAAAGAACATTGACTGTATCAATTTGCCTTGAAGATTTTTACTGTGTCTAAATTTCATAATCAATATAGTATCAAAAGTTTTTTTTTTAAATATAGGTAATTAGTTGATAACATCTAGGAATGAACCCGGTAACATAGAACATTGACCATTTCTTACTTAATCTCACCCCATTTTGTTTTTGCATCACATTTTTATAATTACTGCCTTTTTTTCAATTATTCTTTTTCTTACTCATGACGTGCATGCCGTCTATTTCTTTTGGTCTGTGTACATATAAAGGAATGCTCTTCTAACTATTTCTCTCTCTTTCCTTGTCTGTCTGTATGTGGCAATGCTGTTCCGCTCCGCTATCTGCCAAAAAGGTTCATACAAAGGTATTTGTAAAACGTTAACAAATTATTTTAGACTTGTTTAGTACTTTCTACTGGAGGTGCTTGGTGGAATATTTTATTCTGTAGAGAAAAAAAACGTGTTCCGAGTCCCACAATTCGATTCGATCAATGTTACATTCTGTCAATTTTTCTCTTAACAATTAAAAGTTCATTTCCCCCGCTATTATCTGGAATGAAATATCTTGATGCTGAATCGTTGCAGATTCCACTCTCTTCGATAGCATGTCTTGGATAACGGAACTTTGAACTGTTCCTCAAATATACATCAAGACATTTTCTTTCAAATCATGGTGACCACCTAAGCATTTTATTTTTACAATTAGTAATGTCAAAGTCAGTTCAAACTCAAGACGCTATTTATTCACCTAAACAGAGTGATTTTATGGCAATTAAATATGAAATAAATTTAGACTGTTTTCAATGCTTGAATAAATAGTCAAACAAAGCGAAAGCTATGACTGTTTTCCCTCAAATCGATACAATGTAATATGATTGTGAGGATTGTGTGATTTTTTTAGCACGGCAACTCTTATTGCAAATAACTAGATTTTATTTTTATATGTTTGACCATAGACAATGTGGCGCGGTAGAATATTATATCTAGAGATTTAAAAAAAATATACAAAAATTGTGTATTTGGATGTAGTGGACATCTGTGTATAGAGATTATTGTGACACCTAGATGGTAGATGTTTATTTTTGGATGGCTTTTTATGGATGTTTTTTTTTCTAGTAGTTTTCATTCCTTTAGTGAACCTTTTCCGTATCCCTATGGTGTAGTTAGTTGGTTTTTGCATGTAGTTGTGATCTAGCATGCAGTCAGATGACTCAAAATGTGGAGACGATAAAAATCTGACATATTTTCTATTATCATTGATTCAAAGGAATATTATTTGACATTGAAACAAATACCAATGCGCCGGACACCTGATAATTTCAAATCTGCTGAGGGTAGACTCAAGAGAGAATTTGAGACTGTCACTCGGGAATTTCATCTACAAATCTTAAAAAATATTTTGTAAAAATACTTTATAATAAGTAATAAAGTTTTCATTAAAAACTTTCCCAACATTATCGAGATAGTATTTTCAGTATTTGTTTCATTTTGTTTTCACTGTCAATTCTTTATTGATATTGATATTTCTAATAACTAAAATATATATTGCATATTCATTGGGTACATCTTTTCAGGGATGGAGAACAAAAGAACTTAGCATATCTTTGTTATTTTAATATTTACCCATCATCCCTTTTAATTAAGTGATATGTACAAGAATCATTTGCTACATAATTGTGTAGATTACTAACATGAAATGTTGAGTGTTAAGAAAACCTTTACCATTTCTATTTCCTTCATTTGTACTCGATAAATTGTATGTTTATTGAGATGTCCCTGTGTAAGTGATCTGTGTTTTCCAAATATAACGTAACAATTTATAGTAACCATCAAAAAAGAATACCTGGCCGTTTATAAAACCTTGTTATATTTCATTGTGATTTATTCTCATAAGAAAGGAAATAGAAATCGATGGCCCCTATGTAAACTAGTGCATCTCTATAAATTTAAATTCAACAAACAAACAAACGAGAAATTTATTATTATCGTACGATTATTTTTGCTGTCTTGCTAAATTAATCTTTTAGTAACATTTTTTGTACAAATTGTATATTTATTTGTAAAACAACGAGAGAATTATAAAACTGCAAGAAAATGTCTCGAATATTCACTTACATTAATTACTGACTGTAAATCTTTCACATTGCGGTCGACAATCAGAATGAGACATTTTAATTAATCTATAAAACTGCATCAAGAGCAAGGGTGTCGTTATGATGAACGGCTACTCCTTGGAATGAGAGTGCAGGATAATATTTTTATAACTTCTCTACCTTCTTGGCATTTCCGGAAAAAAAACGTTTGAGCAGTATTCGGAACTTTAAGCCATCTATGTGTACGTAGGGGTCATCAAAATAGAAAGATGCTAGGTAGCAGCATCAAATTTGATCTGTGTAACTTTTTTTTTATATAGACAATTTTATTTTGTTATTTTGTTTTGCTTTTTTTTTATGTCATGAAAATATAACATAATTTAAACTACCCCTCGAATACAATAATATACTGACATGACACAAAAAAAGAATAACATTGTGTGCTAGCTTTTCATTGTATGCACATGTATTTGTTATATTTGCACGTTTAACAAGTGTTTGAACTTGCAGAATAAATTTGCATCCCGATCCCGCGGCTGGTCCGAAGCCGAATCTTTGCTGAAGACTGAGAGGCACGACGTGGACATGAAGGCAAAAATTAAAGTGCGGTTAGACCATTTCCCGCATAGGAATGTAGCCATTCCCTTTGGGCTCAATGACTCTGTGACTTTGGTAAGGAAAAATAATTCCTTAAACATTCCATCAAAAGACTTAATTCCAATAATAACGTTGCACAACTTATTATATCGCACTCACAATATTTTACATCATCGTGCGTCCATTTTAAAAACATTGCAAAAACTATATTTGATCGGATCAAACACCGAATTGAATACTTAATAATGGACGTAGTGCCTATCCTGGATCCTAGTAAAAATAATTGAAATCTATTCACCATCGTTTCAATTAGAATCGGCAAGTTAGTAACGTGATCTTCTTTGCAGGACGATGTGATGGGAAGTTTTTCAGGACACATGGACGCCATGGTGCGAGACCTAAATCTTACGTTGAACATGAGCACAGCCCTCGGATTGGCAGACCTCATAGAGGACGAAATTTTGGTACCCCCTATACCGTTAGAGGTAAATATTTCTTTTGTCATTGACTTGCTGTATTATTTATTCATCAATTTTAGGGTGTTCACTGTCAATACTTGGTGGAAGGGCATTATATTAAAAAAATTAAATACTCATTTGTACTCTTTCCCACTTTTATTTAATAAGATCACGACCGGGAGTATATTTTTTGAGTATTATTTATTGTTATATAAATGGCAAAATATTTAATATTTTTATCACCGATTTTGAAAATCTGTTTATCCAGTAAATAAATAAAATTAACATACTTATCGTATCGTTTTCCAGGTTCTGCTGGAAGGTGTTTCACTCCGTCTGAACGAAGATCGGCCAGCTAGCAGTATAAGCTCTCCTGGAGCTGTACCGTTACAGTTGTCGCTTGCCGGTCTGCGGCTACTGCGCGATGCTGGTGGTATATTGCACTTGCAACCGGCTCCTACAACCGCCCCACCGCCATCTAATACAGGTCTGTTAATATCGATGCACATACAAAAACTCTTCAAACAGCACATCATCGCGTCTCGGGATCACTGCTCTTGTCTATGTCCCAGACAACAATTTTATGAATCCTATTACTAATGTGCTTATTCAAATAAGTAAACGTTTAAAAATTGATTGTGAAATAGGTAGTACAAGAAAGAAGTGTGTTTCACAACCTAATAAATGTTTTTTTTTTTACAATTCAGCCTGATAAATCGAAAGCTTAAAGTGAAACAACTCTATCTACAAAAGTTTGACTTTTTATTATTTTGTCCCTTTACAATGTTATTTCAAAACCTAATGTTCATATTTTATGATTTATTGTAATACTTACTGTATGTTTATATTGGTTATAGCGATGCCAAAAAAATTTGGGTATTATCTCAAAAAACTTAAAAAAGACATCTTTATGTAGTTAATATTAAACTTCATTGGTAATTTAAAAAGAAACTAGAAAAGATTGACATAATTTTGTTTGACTATCGTGTAGCCGAGAATGAAAAACAATTGTATATTACGTTGTTTCACTTTAAGCCCTTGAAATAATGTGAAGAAATGGCTAATAGCAATCTTCAATGCAGTTTTTTTTTTCTATCTACAAGTTTACATTTTTTTTTGCTATCCGACTTATATTATTTACTGGTGTGAAAGTGTGATGATTTGTCATTTATTACTTACAAAAACAATATGTTGACAACAAATAATCACTGAAATATGTACTGTATGTATATTATATCGTTTTTCCTACATAAAAAACTAAAATATATAATTTATGTTTACAGATTTAAGTGTCGATACAGCGGCAGTGAGAAAACTGTCTCACGAGAACGAAGTATTGAGACGCAGGCTCAATGCTCTCGAACGACTAGCGGCGGAAAACGATACACTTAGAAGGTAAGCTCGAGCAAAGATGTAATATACTCAAAGTGGTTACTGTTAAAATATTTAGTATGAAAAAACACAAACGTAAGTTATTATTGTTTTTTTAGATCAAAGGAAGAAACGGATATATTGAAAGCATGTTTATTGACAGCTCAGGACGAAGTGGCTGCCTTGTTGGATGAAAAGACTACACTGCTGGATACAGTGCGATCACTTCAGGTGAATTTTTAATAATTACGATATCCGGGGGTGTTGCCAAATAGTCTACATTATTGGCTTCAGACAATTTATGTATTTGTGTTTGAAGGCGTGAATGTTTGTGATATCTAAATTCTCTACAAACCGTCCGATCTGTAATAACAGAGTTACGTAGCGAGAGTAATAATCTTACCTCTAGTCCTGCCCTAGCTTGAATTAATGTAATGTTGTCAAATGCAGTAATATATTATTATTATATTTATACAATAAATTCTTTTTGACTCATTCATGCAACATGTGTATTCGGACAGTTTCTTGGAATTGATAAAAAATTGATTCTAAAATAAAATTGGTGTGTAAAATATTTTTCAATAACTAATAATAAAAAATATATATATATATATTTAAATATTATAGAAATTGTGACAACCCATTGCATTTATTACCTTTTTTTATATGGAACTACATCTTATCGCAAATATTTGAAGCCTGGCACCTCTTATCGTTATTGTTTGGTACCTTTTTTTACAAAAATATATTGTATTACTTGCCGAACACTAGTGCATGACTGATATTTGCAGGAGCAGGCTTCCGGAGTGGAATTACGCGGCACGACCGGATTGTGGGGACGTCATAACAAAAGATAGCAGCAGTGCTGCCTCGATTGCACGTCATGCTGCCCCCCTTCCGACACCAAAAGAGGGGGGCCCATATAGATACCCGCGCTAGTCTCTCCGAGCTTTGCAGTCTCCGTGAAGAGACCACAGCGCTGAAAGATGGGAAAGACGGAGCCGATTAGTCGATAGTTTTATACAAAATATATTTCACCAACGGCTTTTTTTTATAACCTTATCATACTGAGGTGGTTTTCAATATTGATAGTGAAATGATTTAGATTCATAATGTATTATTTGATTAATTACGTTTATCAATATTTTAAATTTTACCAAACAAAGATTTTCAGCTGCACGCTGAAAATTCATTATGCTAATTTTCAATAGATCTGTTGAAGCTTTGCTGCAAAAAATTTATGTTCCTATATGCAATGTAAAACTTTATTTAATTATCATTTGTATTGAATGAAATGAACTTTTCAAATAACACCGTGAGAAAGGTGACTTAAGAGACGGTTGAAGACGATGAAGCTGTTTGAGTGATACTGGATGTTGTCGTCGACGGTAACTGTGATATGTGAAAATAAAAAAAATCATGACTATATACCGGCTCGCTGAGAAATATGAAAAGAGATTATTAATCATAAGCAGAGTTTACTTATGGGATTATGGAGTTTAAGTTTCAATGCGATCTTTTTGTATGTACAGGGTATAATTGACCCATAGTTTAAATCTATGTTGGTTTGTATTTTTTGTCGATTGACTTAGCAATGTAATCGGTGCAATTATTGTGCCGCTTAATAATATCGTCTCAGAGTTATTTTTTATCTTAGCGAGGTGTGAATCAAGAGAGTGAGAACTAGTGAAAATCCAAAGTATGTATAATTATTTCTGTAACGCAAATTAAATTATATAAATATACTAGCTGGCCCGACGAACTTCGTACCGCCTCAGAATCAATAAATGTTGTGTTGGCTGAATTAAATTCAGTTTGAATGAATACTCAAAATGAATTAAGTTCAATAATTGTTCAAAATTCAAAATGAAAAGTATTTAAATTACATTGAAATGATGTTATTCACGTGGCACAGTCGATAGATTTAAAGTAATGCAGTAGATCAACG